>JALPVH010000210.1:0-99089 GCA_023242295.1 Diaporthe ilicicola
AGTTTAATAGTTTATTAATATATTAATTTATTAATTTAATAGTTTAATAGTTTACTAATTTAATAATTTAATAATTTAATAGTTTAATAGTTTATTAGTTTAATAGTTTACTAGTTTAATAATTTATTAATTTAATAATTTAATAGTTTAATAGTTTAATAATTTAATAATTTAATAATTTAATAGTTTAATAATTTAATAGTTTAATAATTTATTAACTAATAATTTATTAATTAATAATTTAGTAATTTAATAGTTTAATAGTGTATTAATTATATTATTTACTTTATAATTAATTTATAATTAAATTAAAATTATAAACTTATTTATTAAGCTTAAAAGGGGCGGCTAAACCCCCCCCCCCTTTAGCTTTAGCGTTTTACACCTGCCGCTTTCCCCTTACCCCTTAAGCTTAGCTTACTTAACAATATCTTAACTAATTAAATCCCTAAAATTTAACTAATTAAAGCTATAGATTTCAACTAATTAGCATTAATTTTAAACTAAGTAAAAGCCTCTCCGGGGCCTTAAAAGCTATTTGTTTAATATAAGGGCTATAAAGGGGGGCCCGAGCCCCCCCCCTTACTTTTAGCGCTTTACGCTTATAGCTCCCCCCCTGCCCCTTAAAAGGGCATATACTTAGCTTATTTAGCAATATCTTAGCTAATTAAAATTAAGAAATTTAATTAATTAAAGTTATAGATTTAAGGGATTATAACTAATTAAAGAGGGTTTTTATAACCGGGCTAAAAGAAGTTTTATTTAAAGACTATTCTAAATAAATAGTAAACCTGGGTTAGCATATAGTTGCTACTTCCGACTAAAGGATTAAACTAGATAGAAGCCCCTCCGGGGCCCTAGAAGCTATTTATTTAATATAAGGGCTATAAAGGGGGGCCCGAGCCCCCTCTCTTACCTCCGGCGCTTTATATCTGCGGCTTCCCCCCTGCCCCCCGGGAGGGCGTGCGCTTAGCTTACTTAGCAATATCTTAGCTAATTAAAACTAAGGAATCCGACTAATTAAAGTTACGTATTTAAGGGATCGCAATTAATTAGAGGGGGTTTTTATAACCGGGCTGGAGGGAGTTCTGTTTAAAGACTGTTCTAAACGAACAGCATTCTAAACGAATAGCAAAGTGTCCGGATCCCGCTCCTCCAGGCTCCTCCAGGCTCCTCCGCTCCGGCTCGCCGCCGGATTTGGGCAATGTTTGTCCAGCGGCGATGCTTGATCCCGAGGCAGCCTGGTCTTTCTCTGTACTGTAAGACCAAAGGTGCCCGAGAGTGATACTGGCTGGGTGGGGATGATCGGATGGCAGCTCTCGCGTTTCGGATCTTGCTGTGTTCTAGTTTCAACGCCACCACACACTCCAGGCTGTTCTCACCATGGCTCATATTGTACCGTATATACACCCAGTCGGGTCAACTCATCCCTTCCTATATAAGCCCTGATCCTCACCATGGCCCCTTCAAGTGAGCACCCGCCTGTGTCCAGTACTCCATCTCAACCCTTGGCAGGTTCGGACAGGCGCGGCAACAAGAGCAAGAGCAAGAACAAGAGCAAGAACAAGAACAACGCCCTGAAATCCGGGGTGACTGCCCTCCTCCTCTTCCTGAGGACAATGTCTCTCAAGGCCCTGACCGGGAAATTCTTCCCACCCCCTCTACCGCCCGCCGACGCCTTTGCCGGGCAGAAGGTCCTTGTCACAGGCGGCACCGCGGGCCTCGGCCTCGCCGCCGCGGTGCACTTCCTCAACCTCGGCGCCGACGAGGTCGTCATCACCGCCAGGGATGCCTCGTCCCCACGCGCCGAGGGCGCAAGGCAGAAGATTCTCGAAGGGCACGGCGCGGGCAAGGGCACGGCGGGCAAGGTCAGCATCATGGCCTTGGACATGAACAGCTACGACTCGTGTGTGGCCTTCGCTGAGGCCGTCAAGGGCCGTTTCCCTGCCACGGGGGGCCCGGACGTGGTCGTGTTCAACGCGGGGGTGACGAACTCGCAGTTTAGGAGGAGCCTCGAGGGCATGTGAGTTGTTGTGACAGGCGTCCCATCCATCCATGCCTGCCCGTTCCTTGGTGGCTGACTGCAGTGCAGGGAGGAGATCATCCAGGTCAACACACTGAGCACGAGCCTCCTCGCCCTCCTGCTCGTCCCATGGATGAGGCAGCAACGAGCCCGGAGGAGCGCGCCCGCGCGTGTGGTCTTTGTCAGCTCGGGCCTGCACATGTCTGTAGACATCAGGCCCTGGGCCAAGTACGCCGAGACAGAGGGCGGCGTGATGGCGCATTACTCGAAGGAGGAGAGCTTCGAGGCCGGGCTGACAAGCCCGATGTACAATTACTCCAAGCTGATGCTGGTGTATGCGCTCGAGGAAGTTTCGAAGATGGCCTCGGGCAAGGACGGCGAGTACGTGTGCCCTCATACCGCCACAGCCGGGCCAAAAAAAAAAAAAAAAAACCAAAAAAAACCAGCTTTACTGACTTTCCAAATCCCTCAGGCCCCAGGTCATAGTGACAAGCGTCTGCCCCGGCCCCGTCAAGACCGAATTGTCGCGGTCGATGCAGGAGAACTCCGCCCTCGCGAAGGTGGCCGCGCCGATCTTCATGACAATGATTGGGAAATCACCCGACTACGGCGCCCGCACCTACCTCGCTGGCGCACTCGCCGGGCCGGCAGAGCATGTAAGTCATTGAGGAGTGGCCCAGGCATATGCTGGCTGCTATGAGACTCCTGACACCTCATATGAGGCCCACGCCGCGAAACAAATTGCTGATCCTCGCTGGACAGGGCAAATTCTTGCGTGATTACCTCACGGACGCACAATACTCCAGCCGGTCCGCCCCCGTGCTAGCGAGCAAAGAGGCCCGGCTGATGCAGGCCCAGGTCTGGAAGGAGATCCGGGAGGCGCTGTCGACAAAAGTTCCCGCCGTGCGAGAGACAGTCTAACACCACCGCTGAGATGCCAGACGAAAACGGGGTTTGGGGAAATGTTGTAATCGGAGGGGAGGTCAGGCTCACCACTTAATAACCTGTAACTGCCTCAAGCTTGCTCAATGAGTAATGCAATGCTCTTCATGCTAGTCATGAAGTGACGAAGTATTTATGGCCAGACAACGGCCATCATGTTAGCCCGCTCTCAGCTGCTTCTTCTGGCCATTTGTCCCTGGCCGGTCTCTCGCCCGGATCCAATAACTAACCTCAAAACCGCAACTGCTCGCGTGATGACTCTTCCTGTGTCGATCACCAAGCGATCAAGCGGCCCGAAGCGAGTCCGCCACTGGCGTCCCCCTGTTCAACGTCGTCAGTCGAGTCAGGAGCACGTGCTCTTCACGAGCTCTTCCTGAAGAGGCGTGCAGGGTGCAAACGGTCCTTGAACTGTTGCGACATATTGATTCCTTACGGATAGAACCTCAACACATTTTGATTCTCCAGTCAGCAGCAATCTCCATCATTGGTATGTTACAGTGGACTGGGTCTCAATGATGAGCTATCACCCAGAGTGCCAGAGGTGTGTCTATTTCACGACTTTGATTCATCAAATACAGCATCTCAACGGCCTCCTGACATCAGTCTACTCGGCATCCTCTGAGACGAACCTGCACATCGCATATGGGACAGGTGGCTGTGGCCAGCTCTAGTGATATCCTACTTCTTGGGCAGCCCCTCGTTTTCTCTTCTGTGCACAATAACCTCCTTGCAGACATTCCCTTTGGACACATCGCCTTCGTATGAACAGGTTCCGATTCGCATTTGATGTTGTCCGGTTTGGCGGTGTTTTCCTCATTGCGATGTAAGTATACACTGAAAGATACTCCGTTGTCTTCCTAATGCCGTTTCCGTCGGAAATCGAGGCAGACATGTGGGAGAAGATCAGGTCCTATAGCGGCTGCCAGTTCCGCGATCCGGGATTTGAGCGACCCGACTTCGCGTATGCTGCTGCGGTCCCAGATGTTGGCCTCGGCAGTGAAGAAGAACCCGTCTGTGTTGTCAGACATGACGCGGATGTGGTCCAGGGCAGCCTTGTTCTCGAGGTCCGACACGGAAACGATACCGGGCATGTCGCTGTGGAAGAGCGAGATTTCTTCGCCGTCGTCCTCGTCGCTGTAGTCCATCTCGCTGGTGTCGCCATCATCATTAGTGCCCTTGACACTCTCGACAGAGCCTTCGCCAGTGCTGCCGTCGGGACCGTCATCTTTGCCCTCTGCACCAACTTTCCGGTCTCTGGATAGGCTAACGTAGTGCTTCTTGTCAAATATCGCCAGGGCTTCTTCGTCCAAGAGATCCCAAGTTAGTGTCTCGGGATCCAGCACGTACTGCGGATGGTAGTCGATTTTGTAGCGCATCTTGGGACAGCTGTGAATGTAATAGCCAGCCCACCAATACCGATAGCCGCCCTCCATTGCCAATGCAATCTCTCTCAATGCACCTAGCTTACCCGGCTGGTGCTTATGTATGGACTCATGGTACATGTAGTACACAGCACTGACTGCCTCAGGAAGCAAGTCAAGCACTCCAACCGCCACCAGCTTGCCGTCCAGACGATAGCACTGGTGGAATGAGCCGACTTGTCGGCTCTTCCCCTCGGAATCAGTGTGCGTACCTCTTCTGACAGGCGAGTTGCAAAGGAATTTCTTGAATCCTCTCTGGCTGATGCTTGAAGGGGACTCTCCATGCACGACTCTCTGATAATTTTCAAACACGGCGAACTTCTCATCCGTGAACGTGTCTGGCTCCAGAGTGACCTTGAGCTCATGCGCCGGCTGAGGCGGGGCCCTCAAGCGCTCGGCGTCTGCCTCATGGATCCTCTCAACGAGGTCGAAATGACTGTCGCGCTTTCGAGCCTCTTCTCGCGTCAGAGGATATCGCCGGGCCGCCTCCTTCGCATAGTCCTCTCCAGTGACAAAGCGATTGAACCGGTTCACTGCTTGACGCTGGTCCCGCGATGGCTTGAATTGAGCCGAGTCCAGACGAAGGGTGTAGTGAGGGCAGCAAGCACTCTTCTGGTTCGGCCGATACAATAGGGTCCCTGAGCGTCTCCAACACCGTTTTATGAGCGCTTCGTAGAACTCGGGGGTCAGAGAGTATCCTGATGCATAGTATGAATATCCTGCTCGCGAGAGAAATTGTCAGAACGGAATGCACATTTGACACGACGACGTAGTGCGGACACGAATCGGTATCTTGAGGCCAGCCGGCGGCAGAATTTTGATCACAACGACAATCGACGCGCGATGCTTTGCAGCAATATGTGAGTCGCCGAGGGCTTGCGATGCGCCTTTACTCAATGTGGATGGGGGGTCAAGGAGAGATTCACGTTTAACGTCTGACTGACCGCTGCGAGACTTTCGGCAGTATCCGCAGTCTGAGGAGTTACTGTACCCTGTTTTACAAGAACGCGTTAGTGGATATGAGCACAAATGGCCGCCGCCGGGGTGCTTCCTAGCAGTTCCATCGCGAGTTGACGTGCAGATGGATGACCAAAGTGTTTGCAGAATACATCGCCAAGCAGAAATGCTACCACTGGTCCTACTGTGGACGGCTGCAACCACGACATGCTGTGGAGAGGTACCTAGTCACTATGGAAAGAGGTTATCCCCCCAGGGCAGATCATCTGGGATGTGTTACACCAATGAACTGTCGAGGCCGGTCGTGCCCCTTGGCAGCAAAGTTGTGGATTCAAAATAGTAGCCAGAATGGCACAGGGAGTACACGGGGGGTAGCAAACTCTCACTTGAAAGCAGCATCAACTTCGATGACCGGCCCTCTACCCCCCAGGTGCGGCCGCACGGGAAGCCAACAGCGCAGGCAGAAGTCTGTGCAGGCAGGTTTGGGCAGCAAGTCGGCGGTGTGACTCGGCGGCAGGGTCGACGAGGACCGTTTCAACCCATGACCTAGAGTCAAATTCGACAGGCGGGCTGGCCGTACTCTGTACCAGCTTTGGCATTTGGTATTCAGGATTATCAGGGTGGTGAGAGGTGAAGTGAAGTGAGACGACACGCGAGGCAACACGAAAACAGTACTAAGGTTTGCCCTATTTCTGACAAGCAAAAGGACAGCCAACGGCGTTACAAAGATCTGACACGGGTCCGAATGGTTGGGTGAGATGCGGTGACATTGCGCGTATAGGGTACCAACTCACCTATTGGGGCAATGTAGGACAATGCATCGTCAGGGGTCTGCAGGTTTGTGCTTTCCATGGCCGCCCTAACGGGGCGCCTGCAACAAGCGACGTTGTCTCGGCGACTCCAACGGTACGGTACGGTACGGTATAGGATGAAAAGGGGGGTGGAGCAACCAGTCGACCGTGGCCAGCGTTTTCCGCGGGGGTTGATGGGAGGTGGGAGGCGGGAGGGGAGGGGGCTGCTGTTCTGCCCTCTGTCTGGTCTGGGGAACCTTGGGCTTCTTCCTGTCGATTCTAAGCCTGGAGACAGGCGACGAGACGACGATGGGCCCCTAAATCCCGCGCCCACTGGACCGGAGGGAAACCTCGAACTTGGAAACCTCGGACTCGGGAGCTGAGCGGGGACTCGGCTGTCCTGGCCCTCGACGTTTGGGGCGACGATGGGTCTACCTGGCCGAGGCGAGAGACCAGATTGGATTGGCGTCCGTCGCGAGTGTCTGTCTGTCCGCTGTCTGTCTGTCCGTCCTAGGCGACTGGGTGCTTGATGGAACAATGGCCTGGTAACCCAGGGCATGTGCCAGAGCTGGGGAGAACAACGACTGTGGCAACGAGCAGGGTGCGAAGGCTGCGTCGGCGGAAATGCGGGCGACAGATAGATGTTCGCTCGAAGAGAGTTGGATCAGGAACAAGTCGATGCAGTGTCAATCGCCCGACGTGCAGTGATCGTGACTTGGCGGCCAATGCTGCTTGCCACCAATGCGCAGGGGGCCTCGACTGCTGAGGTCAAGCTGAGAGCCTCCAGGGATGTTCGGGACAGGCTCTGATAGGCCGCGTAGCAGCTAGGGCCGAGGGCTGGGAGGTTCTGTCCGACGGTATGTGCTGCAGGTAGGTCTGGGTATGCGGAGGATGTCACGGACGCAGCAGGCAGCCTTGACATTGACGATTGCTGCCCATTCGTTACCGGACCATACATACAAGGCATCAGCCAAAGCTTGGGATGGTTTCACAGACTGCCCAGGTGGCTTTGGCTTTGGCTTTGGCTTTGGCTATGGCTATGGCTATGGCTATGGCTATGGCTATGGCTGTGGCTGTGGCTCTGGCTGTGGCATAAATGAAGACGGTGGACGGGGTACGGGACGGCGGACCGGCCACCGTTCTCACAGGTCGCTCCCTCACGTGGTCCACCGTTGCGTTGCGCACTCGCAGCGCTTGATCCCAGCTCCTCTCGACCTGCAGTCCATCTATAGAGTAGACTAGACGACCTACGCGTGGTAGAACAGAGCCGGATCTTCCTCCGTACAGCACCTATGACAGGCACGCCGTGTCTCCATGTATTCCCATATACAACAGCAGAGGTTGACGCGCAGCAAGGCCCAGGTCCCAGATGAGATGGATGTCACAGCTCCGGCCCTCTGGGCCTCTGGGGAGGACAGAGAAGGACACATCTGACAGCAGCATCTCGCGTGGCATGAGTCGGGGGGGCCAGTGGTGCCGGATCGGATTGCAAGACCTGCCGCAGAAGGGGTCACGGAAACCACCTGGCTTCCGGCCCCATGCCGTGCCCAGCCAGCATCCATCCATCCGCCAGAGCTGCCTAGGCCTAGGTAGGTACAGGCAAAGTGGTGCCGCTGCCACATGCGCTGGATTCGGCATTGTACGAGAAGCCATTCACACGCCAGATACAACGAAGTTGGGAATGGGGCGGCCGATAAGGACAAAACGGAGACGATAAGGCAGCGGAGCAGGGGGGGGGGGAAGGAGGAGAGCAGACTGAGAGTCAGAGACGGAAGTCCCCCGACCTGACAGCACTCGCGGTACGGTGCTCGCCTACGGATACACAGCAGGCGGCACCAGCTGTTAGGGGCGCGGGCGCGGGGTGAAGTTGCAACGAGTCAGCAGATCTTCTGCAGCCTTGGAAAAGTAGCGGGTACAAGGAGGGCCATTTTCGGAGCTGCACCATTCCAATCCAAGGGCTCCTTGCATTGCATTGGGCGACTTGAAGCGGCTCCACGCTCAGACAGACAAGTTGCGCGTGCTCCTGCTCCTGCTCCTGCTCCTGCTCCTCCTGCCAGCCAGCAAATCTCATCTGTGCCGAGCGAGGTGAACAGGCGGGCTGGTTCCTTCTCGACTTGTGCAGGACCCATGCCAGACAGAGGGAAGGCACTAGGAGAGGTGCAATGACCGACCCTGCCGGCCTGGCCTGGGCCCTGCCTCGCGTCACCGTAACAGACGGTACTTGGACAAAGGGGACAGGTCATGTACCGCGCAGGTACCGTTCGACGGCTTCTTCCTAGCTCTCTGCCTGCACCGTAGCAGATAGGATAGCTTAGCTTTGTGCCCTTTGGTGCCTTCGCGCTTCGTGCAGCATCTCGTCCAAAACCTCAATCTCGGGGCCTTGGGAGGGCTAACGGAACCTTGGCCGCCCCCTTCTTTGCCCTGGACGACTTGTTAGCTGATTTGCCGCTCCATTGTCCATGCCATCCTGTCCTGTCGGGTCGGTTAGTCCTCTCTCTGTGTGTGCCTCTCTCCCTCTCGAACGGGCCACAGCTCTCCCTCTGGTCTTTCTGCTCCCCAGTCGCATGCTCTCTCTCCTGGTCTAATGAATTGAACGGCAGAAAAAAGGTGGTCCGATCTGCGTGGGTGACATGAGTGGACATGAGTGACATGCCAGGGGTCCCGGTACCTCACGTTGGCGCGCAGGGCAGATGGACTACTCCGTATATAAAGCGAAGCCGACTTATTTTTTTTCTCGTCCGCCCCTCCATCCCTCCTGCTATGGCACACGACAAGTTGGTGCTCTCCCGGCGGCCCACGCCAGTAGAGCTCTGCTCCTTGTCCGATCTCCTGTCAGACTCCCCGACGCACTCTCTCATGATCCTGCCTCGTCATATTTTCTGCCAACACCTCACCAAGCCCTGCCCACCACTGCCTCCCTGACCCTCGCCCGCCGCTATCCCACGGCTAGCTACCTGACCCTTTACCACACCACGCCGCCCCGGCGCTGGACCAATTTCCAGGTCCGCCCCAACCTGTCGCTGCTGCCGCCGCCCCCGTCTGCTTCCAAGGCATCCAAGGCCTTCTGGGCACTTTGACAGCCTCGAGCCAGTCACGGGCCTACCCGATCTCAAGGCCTGCGCGCAAACCTGTTGTTGAGACGCCCCCCCCCCCCTTCCCCAGGTGCCAATGTAGCACGACCGCTGCATTCACTTTGCAACCCACAGCACATCATCACTCCTTGCGATCCACCGAGGAGGCGATCGCCAGTACTTGGGCAGAGTGCGCCAACCGACAGCATCTTCAGGCGCCCCTCCTCAATTCACCCACACTGTCGTCTGCTGTCACTCCATCACGCCACCTGAGTGCGCCTTAGGCTTCGTCCACCACGGGTGCTACCGGAAGGCCCTTCTGCGCCCTGAGGAAGTGGATTCTCCTCTGGTGCGAGCCTTGACGCGACCTCGGAACTGTCTGATAAACCAGCGTCTCACAGTAAATCTCCCACCATGTCGCTTACAAACAATTGAAAGACGCCAGGTCTTTTGAGATTCAACTCGAATCGCAACCCCGTGTAAGCCTGGGTTCTTCGAGTCCTGGAATCACTTCCTGCCTCTCTTTCTGGACTGTTCCGTGCTCTCATCACCTCCCAAACCCCAAAAGTTCTGATTTGCACCCGGATCCCCTTCCATTCCACACCACAACGACACCTACATACACACACAAAAGACACCGGATCACGCCAATATGTCAGGAGGCGGCTCGAGTAGTCGGTCCATGGAGTCCAGGACCGGACGGGCCAAGCAACGTAAGTTTTCATTCTGATATGCCCATGATACGCCGGAGCCTCTCCGCTTCCCCCCTGGCGGACTGACCAACTCATTTGCTTCAGGGTACAATTCCAAGGGCGAACGTCTGGTTGCTGGCGTTGTGCCGCTGACTGCGGACAAGAGATATGTCATGATGATCCAGTCGACCAAGCGGAAGGGATGGGTCTTGCCAAAAGGCGGCTGGGAGACGGACGAGGAGTGCACCCAGGCGGCAGAGCGCGAGGCTTGGGAAGAGGCTGGGATCCTGGTTCGCATCGACTATGATTTGGGCGACATCGTTGAGACGAGATCCCTGAAGAGCACAAAACACAAGTCCCTCTACCGCTTCTACGAGGTAACGGTCGTCAAGGAGGAGCGGGACTGGCCCGAGGTGGAGAAGCGCGAGCGCAAGTGGATGACATACATCGAGGCGAAGGAGGCTCTCAAGGATCGACCGGAGCTACGGGAGGCCCTCGAAAGGTCGACAATGAAGCGGTAGCCACGCCGGCTCTGGATCCATGAGGCTCGCCAGCAGGAAGCCGAGCCATGCCTCCTCCGTACCCGACCATTTGGTTTGCCACTTCATCTACCACCGCTGTGTCGCCTGCAAAAGAAGCTTTTGCATTCCACACCAATTCCTCGCACGATGTTGAGGGCCTCTATGGGAGAGCTACGCGCTTGGCTCGCCTCGCCTCCGTTTCGTCCTATACCGTCACAGCACTGGCCGTTCTCAACTCTTTTAGTTCTCTTTCACAGTTTCACTAGATCGCTCATGGTCGCTGTCTTGTCACTTGTTCATCACCCCGGGCTGCTATACCTCCACAGTTGGATGATTTAAAGCTGTCCCCAAAAGCTGGGCATCTGGGTCCCACACCTAATTTTGACATCCGACCCACAAACGGGAACGTTGATTTTGCATGCGGTCAACGCGAATCGGAGTTCAGGGCTGGGCGCGTAGAAGGGATGCAAAAGGCCGAAAAGGAAGTTTGCGCAACAACGAAAAAAACAAAACCCCGGGGCTGAGACACATTTGGGAGCAGATATTGCTTCCTAGGCGCAATTGCACTTTTGCCAACACTTACTTTGGGAGTGCGTTTGGATGCCACCATGACACTACGACTCCGCAGGCATGAGTGGAAACCGCAGATGATGTGTTTGAGAAGCAGACCACAGAGCGGCGCATAGAACACTAACTTAAGGAAGCCCGTAGTGCGAAGACGACATAGATGAATAAAAAGCTCTTACCGAGAAGACTATGTCCCTAGCCGTGACGATTGTTTTAGATATAATTGCGTCCGCACTTCGCGCTTGTGCCTCCACAAAGACCTTCAAGCAAAGCTCCCTGTTTGGGACGCATTGCCCAATCAGCTACGTCAAGACCAGCCATTGGCCAATGTCTATCATAGATATCCACGGTATTCATCCCAACTAGCAGAGCGTGACCCGGGGGAAGGGGGGAGATGGGCCATCGCAAAATCTGAGTAAGATATATTTTCTACTTTACTACTTGGGTTTTCCCGTGTCGTTGTTACATCGAAGAGAGCAATGAGTAAAGGACATGCACTTTGGATTTGGAGTTGATGAGTGTCTTGCACGGTGCTGATCTGTACCTGGCGTATCTGGGGAGACAGAGCGCCGTGTGCGTATCACAAGCCGAGGACGCTGGAGCAGAAGGCGTCTTGATCGAGCAACGTCCAGACTCGGGCCCAACTACATCTCTGTGATATGCTCCTGGACTTGTTGCGCGCGATTAGACCACCAGGGGCCAATCCTGCTCCTCGGGGACCCTTCTCATCTGCCGTCGACTTCTTTTGGTCAGGCCTCGTCTGGCAGTCGCGAGGAGCAAGTTGATACCGTACGTATCCTGACGAGCTGGAATGGGCCGCGGGAAACATGATGATTTTCTTGATGCAATACTTGGTCCGCTAGGAGCTGAAATACACAGACTACTCTCTGCCGTCCTGCTGATGCGCCATTGCCCCATACATTTTGGACTCCGCTACCACGCCCTCATACACCTGGTTATAGTGATAGTGACAGGCGACCTCATTGTGTCATCAGTCCCGATCCATGGCCTCAGCCCCGGGAAGCTGCTCATCGCAGGAGCTCATCCACGACAGGTAGCGGTTCAGCCGTCGAGTTCAGGCCCTCAAGGGACGCAGCCAAGTCCAGCCGATGAACAGCAGCACGATACTAAAACCGAGGTCATGGGTTAGCGACAATAGCAACACGCAAAGAGATAAGACTCGGTTGGACCCCAGTTAAAAAAGAAGACTTCTTCCATACCTGGAAAACAAAGTTCAATACCAGCGCAGCCACCAGCGCAAAGCTCACCACCACGGGCCCGACCAGATTGTCAAAGTCCCTCCCGCTGCGGTCCATGATCATCTGCCTGCGGGTGCGGTGCATGAGCCAGCCCCAGCCGCCGGCGAAGGCGGCGATGGCGAGGTAGACGATGCCGAAGGCCAGGGCCAGCATGTTCTGCCCGGCGGCCGTGTACAGCGCGACGGCCAGGCCGCCCAGCAGCATGCAGATGTGTTGCCACTTCATGAAGGTCCGCTCGTTGGCCAGCCACACCTTGGGCTCGACCTTGAGCGGGCCCTCGTTCTTGATCCACCTCTCGGGCTCGGTCACGCCCTCGGGCAGCTGCACGCTCTTGTCATTCCGGCGCCGCCGCGACTTGGCATACCGAGTGATGATCGAGAAGGACGGCATGATGGTGCCGTAGCCCCGCTGCTGGTGCCCCTGTTCCTCCTGCTGTCCGCCCTGCGCGGACCCGCCATTCTCGCGGGGAGCTCGGCCGGCCACTGCCGTCGACCCGGTCGGCCCGGCCCCGCTTTCGCTGGCGATCCGCTCCGCCAGGTACGACTTGCTGACGGGCGAGCTCTTGGATGGCTGGAACGAGCCCATGTTGTTGCCGAGCAAGCTGCCTACGACCTGCTCGTCAGCGGCGCGCCTGGCCTTCTTCTGCTCCTCCTCCTCAAACGCAGCCTGGGGGTCCTTGCGGATGTCCTTGTCCAGGTCGCTCAGCCAGAAGGGCAGGGTGTTGACGTAGTCGTCGAAAAGGACGGCAACACCGTGCGCAAACTTTGAGAAGCGGGCTGCAGGGTGGACCATGTGGGATGAGATCAGGTCCTCGATCCACTCGGGTCGCTTGCGCCGGCCGTCCTCCTTCAGCTTGATTTCCAACAGGGCGTGGGGAAATCTCGAAACCTCGCTCTGGTTGATGTCCTTGAAAGGATACCCAATGTTCCTGTTGTCGATGTCAAGCCGATGCCACTCATTGGGGTCCCGACATGGGCGCCTGGAGTCCAAGGTGTCCTCACGGACGAATGCCAGGTCTGTATCAATGGAAATACGGATGCGATCGTCGGTTGGCTTCTGGAACGCCGTGCGCTTGTAGTTTGCTCGCACGATGGGCTGCAGCTTGCGCTCCTTGATGAATTCCTGAATGCCGCTGACTGTCGCCTTGAATTTGGCAACCTCGTCTTCGCTCTGGCCCTGCCGCTCCATCTTGGCGATGGTCTTTTCCATCTTGTACTCGCCATCGATGAAAGCCTTGACATACTTTGCCTTGATGGTGAACTTGCGTTCTTCGCTGCTGCCGCCTTCGCGGACAATCTTCTGTTCCAAAAAGATGTCGGGCGAGGCGCTCAGCTGTCCATACCATCGTAGCCGTAAAGAAGACGCCTCGGCCTCGCGCTCGACCTTGCGCTTGTAAAGGTCAAACCTGGCATTGTCAAAGTACAGTGAAGTCAAGCTGGGGTCTGCGTTGCCGTCAACCTCCTTTGCCGAGACCTCGCTGTACACCAGGTTGGGCAAGCGACGCATTATGAAGGTCTTGACCTCAAGCAGGTTATCAGCATGTACCCAGACTACCCCAACAGCCGGTCAGTATCCAGAGAGCGACAGTATGTCTTGGTGTTACGGGCTGACCTACACTTGTGTGCCGAATATGTCTCGCCGTTTCGCGTCTCTTGCACACCGTCCTGCAGCTCTGCCATGACCCCATCGCTGACGCCCTCCTCCAACTGCTGCTTAACCGTGAAGTATGCCAGCGACAGCCTGTGGATCAAGGGAGCATACGCCTGCTCCGAGTTGAAGGGCCGGTCCGACAGCTGCTGCATCATCAAGGGCCGGATCTTGTAGCGCAGCCCCCTCTTGCGGTCGTGCTTCTTGACTATCTTCAAGAACCCAGTATAGTTGATATTGCTGTACCTCTTGAGCTCGTTGACCTCGTTGGTGATGGCGTCCAGCTCGGTCTCGAGCTCCTTGAGCCGCTGCGTGGCGATGTCACTCCGCGGCTGGCCATTCTCGGGAGTGGGCAGCTCCTTGAGCTTCTCGAAGGCGGAATCGACGCGGTCCTTGAGCTCCTTGAACTTTGCCTCGTGGAAGCTAGCCACCTTTTCGAGCTGCACGTTGAATATCTCGTCGCTAAACCTCGTCTCGTCGTTTTCCGTCCAAGACTCGTCCTCCTCGTATTCATCCTCGCGAAGCATGCTCTTCAGCTTTGGGTAGTCGAGGTATTTGTCCTGCCATGGCTGGTAGAAGGAAGCCTGCAGCGTCTTGCCGAAGCGCATCTTGGCGAGTCGTTATATCGGCGGTATGGCGGTGTTCCAAGCCGCTCTGGTTCTGTTGAGGGGTGATGCAGCGGGCAGACGAGATGGATGGCCGCGGTGAGGAGGCAGTCGACAACGATTGTGGTTGAAGCCGCCCAGGCACACTAGATGGTTCCTTGTCGCCGTTATCTCAGTGGTGTCGGCCCTGGTCGAGAAACTTGCACAACATATATATCAGGGCCCAAAACAATTCCAGAACGAAATCGAGGCAAAAGTCTTGCAGAGCCAGCATGATGAGGTCGCATTGCAATGGGGGCGGTGTTAGCTAACAAGCCTGCAAGCTCGACTCCGCCGCCCTACCGAGGGCCCCCACGTAGCGGTAACGCACGATGCTGATCATTTGCCTGGGCCTCTGCAGCGCTAGCTGGGCGCGCAATTGACCTATCAAGTGGCCAAACACTCCCACATGTTGCTGCCGGTACCGGGGTCCCATTGCAGCCTGGTCTAATGTCGCGTGTGCTCATTCCCGTTTCATTGCCGTTGCTGCCCTCTGTTGAGGAACCTGGACTACTGGACTACACAGTTGAATCATGTTAAATGGGCCAGTCTGCACACCGAAGACCAGAAGGATCACCACTTGTTACGCTCTACACACGATCATGGTATTCGATTTTATTTTATTTTCGGAAGGGGTCAAAAAAAAAAAAAAAAAAAAAGGTCCCATTGAAAGAAAGCTGAATGGATAATTTACATTCACAAAGACGACAAGAAGTACATAGATACCAACAGCGAAGGCAACCCATAAATGAAGCCCATGAACAGGTTTCGAATCCCAAAAGCTACGATAGATGTCAAACAAATCAAAATTTCAAAGTGCATAAAATGGTAATAAACAACAAGATGAAGGGAAAAGTTGGCTCATATCTTTTTCACGTAATGAATGCTTGTTCCTGTCCGATCCCGTACTCTTTTCCCCGCTGTCACTGATGCCTGCTTTTCCCTGCCCAGCCGTAACCTCCTTCGTGTGCGTATGTAAGTGCTCGTGATTACTGATACATAAGAGGTCTTTCATACAATCGTGAGAGTGAGAGTGTGTGTGTTGGGGTAAGCCAAGCGTCTAGGTGGCAACGGCAGTAGTAGCCTTGACGGTGTCGAGGACCTCGTGCGCTGAGCGCTTCACGATACCACCGGTGACGGGAAGGTTGGTAGAGCGCTCCAGGTACAAGTCGACCTCACGAGCTGTCTGGCGACCCTCGTTGATGCCCCTGAGAATGTTAGTGTTAGGTTAGGAATGGAAGGTGGCTTCACGCTCATGACTTACCACACGATGAGTGACTGTCCACGTCGGCAATCACCAGCCGCGAACACGCCATCAATGTTTGTCGAGTACTTGCCCGCCGGCGTCTTGACGTTGGTCCGGGGGTCTTTCTCGATCTCATCTCCGATAGCACGCTGCTCAGGGCCCAGGAAGCCCATGGCCAGGAGCACCAGGTCGGCAGGGAAGAACTCCTCGCTGCCCTCAACGTCCTTGAGGACCCATTTTCCGGCGTCATCCTTGGTCCACTCAACGCGGACCGTCTCGATGCCCTTGACGTTTCCGTTGCCATCGCTGACGAACTTGGACGACTTGATGCAGTACTCACGTGGGTCCTTGCCAGTGTGCTGTCGCACCTCGCTGTGGCCGTAGTCCACCCGGTAGATGCGAGGCCATTGAGGCCAAGGGTTGTCTCGCGCACGGGCCTCAGGAGGCTGGGGCAGGAGCTCAAAGTTGACGACCGACTTGGCACCATGACGGACAGAAGTGCCGATACAGTCATTGCCCGTATCACCACCACCGATGACGACAACATGCTTGCCCTTGGCCGAGATGTAACTTCCGTCGGTTAGCTCAGAGTCGAGCAGGGACTTGGTGTTCTTGTGCAAGAACTCCATGGCGAAGTGAATGCCATTGAGGTTGCGTCCTTCAATGGGCAAGTCTCGGCCAACGGTCGCGCCAGTGGCGATGACAACGGCGTTGTTCTCGGCTCGGAGGTCCTTCAGCGTGATCTCCTCGCCAATGCTGACGCCAGTCTTGAATTGGACCCCCTCGGCTGCCATGAAGTCGGTCCTTCGCTTGACAATGCGCTTGTCAAGCTTCATGTTGGGGATACCGTACATCAGCAGGCCACCCAGCCGGTCGGCACGTTCGTAGACGGTGACCAAGTGCCCGGCCCTGTTAAGCTGGTCGGCAGCGGCAAGACCGGCAGGGCCTGAGCCGATGACAGCAATCTTCTTGCCAGTGCGGACCTGGGGCGGGCGAGGCACCATCCAGCCCATCTCGAAACCGCGGTCGATGATGGCACATTCGATAGACTTGATGCCAACGGGGTCTTCGTTGATGCCGAGAACACACGCACCTTCGCAGGGCGCCGGACAGACACGACCGGTGAACTCGGGGAAGTTGTTGGTCATCAGAAGGCGGTGGAGAGCGTCTTGCCACTGGGACTGGAAAACCAGCTCATTCCACTTAGGAATGATGTTCGAGATAGGGCAACCGGTATCGGACTGGCAGAAAGGAACGCCACAGTCCATGCATCGTGCGGATTGGTACTTGAGCTCGTCCTCGTCAAGTCGCGAGGAAAGCTCAGCCCAGTCCTTGGTGCGAGTCTTGACATTACGGTACTTCTCAGCGCGACGGTGGTACTTCATGAACCCCTTGGTCTTGTCAAGGACAAGTGCACGTCTGGACTCGGCCTTGCTGTCTCCCATGGCTTCCTCCATATCCTGGAGAGGGGCAGCCTTGGCTTTCTCTTCCTTCTTGCCCGGGAGGACGGGCAGGTTGAGCTCAGCCTTCTTGGCCTCGGCGGCCTTCGCGGCATCCTCCATGAGGACTCGCTTGTAGTCAATTGGAAGAACCTTGATGAACCTGGGCAGAACTCGGTTGAAGTCGACCAAAATACGGGCAGCGAGCTCAGAACCAGTGTAGTGGTGGTGGTCCTCGATCATACCACGGAGGAAAGCGATCTCGGTAGGGTCGTCGACGCCGGAAGCCTCCACCATTTCCGTGTTGAGCTTCGACAAGAAGTCATGGGCCTTGTCCAGGACGTACGCAATACCACCAGACATACCAGCGGCGAAGTTACGGCCCGTACTGCCCAGGACAACAATACGGCCTCCGGTCATGTACTCGCAACCGTGATCACCAACGCCCTCAACAACGGCATGGGCACCGGAGTTGCGCACGGCGAATCGCTCAGCAGCGACACCGCGGAAGTAACAGTGGCCGGCAGTCGCACCGTACAGACAGACGTTGCCTACCAGGACGTTCTCTTCCGCCTTGAACACGGCGGAGCGAGGTGGGTAGATGACAAGGCGACCACCCGAGAGACCCTTACCAACATAATCGTTGGAATCACCTTCCAACTCGAGGGTCACACCAGGAGCCAAGAAAGCGCCGAAAGACTGTCCAGCAGATCCCTTGATCGAAACATGGACTGTATCAACCGGCAGACCAGCCTCTCCATAACGCTTGGAGATTTGGTACGAAAGCGAAGTGCCCATGGCACGATCTGTGTTCACAATATCACACTCGATACGGCTTGGCAGACCCTTGTCCAGCGTGAGTTCAGCCTCGGAGATGAGCTTGTTGTCGAGACGGACGTAGAGACGGTGGTCCTGCTTCCTAACATTGAACGTGGCAACACCGCTCCGCAGCGAGTGCGCCGGAGTGAGCAGGAGGTCGAGGTCGAGATTCTCGGTCTTCCGTGTCCGCAGATCATCCCGAACCCTCAAGCACTCGACATGGCCAACCATCTCGTTGATGGTCCTGAAACCTAGCTGAGCCATGATGGCTCGCAGCTCGTTGGCCACATAGTAGAAGAAGTTGATGACGTGCTCAGGGGTTCCCTTGAACTTCTCACGGAGCTTTGGGTCTTGGGTTGCAATTCCCACGGGGCCTGTGGTATTAAGAATTAGCTATCTAGGAAGTGAGGCCACGAATAATTGTTGTTCAAGATACTTACAGGTGTTCAAGTGACACTTGCGCATCTGTTCAAATATTAGCATTGAACGGGAACAGAAAACCAGGCGCAGACCACGTTGTTCCACGTGGGATTGGGAGACTGACCATAATGCAGCCCATTGCGATAAGAGGAGTGGTAGCAAAGCCCCATTCCTCAGCACCGAGCAGACAAGCGATGGCGACATCGCGCCCCGTGCGAAGCTGGCCGTCAGTCTGGACAACAACACGGCCACGCAGGTCGTTCAGGACAAGCGTCTGGTGGGTCTCAGCCAGGCCGAGCTCCCAGGGGAGACCAGCGTGCTTGATGCCGGTCCAGCGGGAGGCACCAGTGCCACCGTCGTGGCCCGAGATCAGAATGTGGTCGGCCTTTGCCTTGGCGACACCTGCCGCGACGATACCAACACCTGTCTCCGACACGAGCTTGACCGAGACCCGTGAGCGGGGGCTGGAGCACTTGAGGTCGTAGATGAGCTGCTTCAGATCCTCGATGGAATAGATGTCGTGGTGAGGCGGGGGCGAGATGAGACCGACGCCCGGGGTTGAGTGACGTGTCCTTGCAATGCTCTTGCTGACCTTTTTCCCTGGCAATTCACCTCCCTCTCCCGGCTTCGCGCCTTGGGCCATCTTGATCTGGAGCTCATCCGAGTCGGCAAGGTAGGCAGACGTAACGCCGAAGCGGCCTGAAGCCACCTGCTTAATGGCCGACCGCCTAGTATCGCCGTACTCGTCGATGTGGGACCGCTCGGGATCCTCACCACCCTCACCAGTGTTGGACTTGCCCCCCAGACGGTTCATAGCCTGTGACATTTAGAGTTAGCTTTCACTCTACTGAGGAAGAACATGTATACAGAAACGGGGTAGGTTGGACATCATATGCCCATGGCTCGTCTCAAAAGCTGCAGCGTTACAAAAGCTCAATGCATGCATTGAGACAGGCCACGAATGTGGCAGGTATTTTTCCAGGTAGCGGTTGAAATTGTATTCAGAAATTGCTTACCACAGCGAGAGTAGCGTGGGACTCCATGGAGATGGACCCGTAGGACATGGCGCCAGTGCAGAAGCGGCGGACGATCTCGGTCCAGGGCTCGACCTGGTCGATGGGGATGGACTTGGACTCGTCGAATTCGAAGTCCAGCATACCCCGCAGCGTGCAAGCCTTGATCTGTTCGTATTCGGACTTCGAGTACGCCTCGTAGGACTTGTCGTTCTTGTTGCGGACCGCGTCTTGGATGTTGGCGATGGAGGTGGGGTCGTTGATGTGAGGCTCGCCACCATCGCGCCAGTGGTATTCACCCGACTCGGTGAGACCAGGTACACCGACGGTGTAGCGAGATGGGAAACCTCGCTCGTGGAACCTGAAGGCGTCCTCCGCGATGTGCTCGAGAGTGACACCTCCGATACGGGAGGCAGTGCCTCTGAAGCCCAAATCCACAACAGTGTTGTGGACTCCCAATGCCTCGAAAATCTGGGCGCCCTTGTAACTGGCCAGCGTAGAGATACCCATCTTGCTCATGACCTTGAGAATCCCGCCATCACAAGAGTGCTTGTAGTTCTTGATGAGATCCTCGTCCGTCATGTTCTTCCGGATGAGCTGCTCCCGGTTAAGCTTCAAGATGCACTCCATGGCTAGGTATGGATTGATGCCATCAGCGCCGTAGGCGAGCAGGACGCACATGTGCTGGACCTCGCGGGCCTCTGCCGTCTCGACAACAATGGCAGCCATTGACCGCCACTTGTTGTTGACCAAGTGGTGGTGGACCATGCCGGACGCTAGAAGAGTTGAGACCGAAATGCGGTCCGCCGATGTTTTGCGGTCAGACAAGATGATGATACGGTTGCGCTCCTTGATAGCATCATTGGCCTCGTCACGGATGTAGTCGAGGTGCTTGATGTAGCCTTCGATCCCGTCCTTCTTCGGGAATGTGATGTCGATGACTTTGACAGTCCACTCAGGGTAGAGCTTTGACATGTTTTTGAGCGTGTTGAGCTCCGGGATGGTGAGGACAGGGCTCTTAAGAAGCAGCCGACCACATTGCTCGGGAGCAATTTCCAGAAGGTTGCCTTGGGGTCCGACATAGCAATCCAAAGACATGACGATTGACTCTCTGATAGGATCGATAGGAGGATTGGTCACCTGGGCGAAGAGCTGCCTGAAGTAGTTCGCAAGCAGTTGCGGCTCCTTGGAAAGGCAAGCCAGGGGAGAATCGTTGCCCATGGAGCCCAGAGCCTCCTTCTCGTCGGCCGCCATTGGAGCAAGAATCAGAGTGACCTGCTCAAAGGTGTATCCAAAGGCATGGAGGAGGGGATCTTCCTGGACAGCATAAGAATCAGGTTTCGCAGCCAAGTCCAGGGACTTGTCAGCCTCGGACTGTTTGAGAACAGTGTCCAGCTTCAGAAGCTCACTGTCCAGCCAAGAGCGGAAGTCTTGTCGCTTGGACACTCTCTCCTTCAGCTCGCGGTCATCAATGATGCGCCCTTCTTGGGTGTCAACCAGCAGCATACGGCCAGGCTGTAGACGACCCTTTTGCACCACACGCTCAGGCTCTACGCTGATGGTACCAACCTCGGAGGCACAGATGATGCGGTCATCGTCCATGACATAGAACCGGCAAGGTCGCAGACCATTTCGGTCTAGGTTAGCACCGCAGAAGCGACCATCGGCAAAGGTGAAAAGAGCAGGGCCATCCCACGGCTCCATTTGGCACGCGGCCCACTCATAGAAAGCGGCCTTCTTGGGATCCATGTGGGCATTATCCTGCCATGCCTCAGGAACCATCAGCATAACAGCCTCCGGCAAGGAAAGCACACCATTGATGGTGAGCAGCTCGAGGACATTGTCAAAAGCAGCAGAATCTGAGCCACCATCTTCGACGATAGGATACAGTGCCTCCAACTCTTCCGCAAAAACATCCGACTGCATCACACCCTCGCGAGCCCTCATCCAGTTCTTGTTGCCACGCAGGGTGTTGATTTCACCTAGGACCAAGTCAGCACCTCAGAACGGTTGAACCAGGGACTGCTCTACCTACCATTGTGGGCAGCCCATCGCAAAGGCTGTGCACGGTCCCACGAAGGGAATGTGTTGGTGGAGAACCGGGAGTGTACCAAGGCGAAGTGTGCTTCGTAGTCGGCGTTCACCAGGTCATGGTAGTACTGGTAGACCTGAACGGGTGCAAGCTGGCCCTTGTACACAATGTTCTTGTTGGACAGCGAGCAGATGTAGAACCAGTTGTGGAGGCCGATGGAGTGTGTGGCACGCTTTCGCAGGACGAATAGCTGCCTTTCAAGGTGTCTGAAGTCGAACTTCTCGGGGTCGGTCATTTCTGGCGCGTTCCCGGAGCCGTAGTAAGACGCAAGGACTACAAAGGGCTGCAGAATGACAGGCTGGCGACTGAGAGCAGCAGGCCCGAGCAGAGTGGGATCAGTGGGAGGCTCTCGCCATCCCAAGATCCGCAAGCCCAGAGACTCGGCAATGTCTTCCAATTGCCGTTGCTGCTCCTGCAGCTTCTCAGGTTCGGGGTTGAAGAACAGATTGCCTACAGCGTACTGTCCAGGAGGCGGAAGCTTGATGCCAACATCGCGCTCGAAGTTCTTGATGAAGAACTTGAAGGGGATCGAAGTCATGACACCAGCACCATCACCGTCTCGAGCATCAGATCCCACCGCACCTCGATGGGTCATGTTGCAAAGAAGGTTGCGAGCTATACACAATTAGAATTAGGTGAAAGGCTGGATTCCGGGTTGGTTCTTCTACTCACCATCGCTAACAATCTTGTGGCTTGCCTTGCCCTTGATGTGGCTATACGCCGTTAGCTAGAGCTTCACCCAGGTGAGAAGAGCTACACACCATGCAAAACCGACACCGCAAGCATCT
The DNA here is from genome assembly GCA_023242295.1 of Diaporthe ilicicola. Taxonomy (NCBI): domain Eukaryota; kingdom Fungi; phylum Ascomycota; class Sordariomycetes; order Diaporthales; family Diaporthaceae; genus Diaporthe; species Diaporthe ilicicola. The sequence goes on from JALPVH010000210.1 coordinate 22,353, forward strand.
TTCTCGAGATCAGGGTCGTAAAGTCCCCTAAATTCAACAAGTTAGCAAATTGAGGATCCTCATGATAAGCGAAGAGGACTTACTGCTTCACCGGCAGGGCACCGGCCCAAGAGCCGTTGCCCTCTTCCTGATATTCATAAGGATGGTATGCTTCGGTTTCAGCCAGTAAGTGTTGGTCTCTGTCGTCGAACTCAGTAACCACGCCCATGCTAGGCCACCACTCCTAAATTTCTGGGTGGGTTAAAAAGTCACTGGAGGACTCGAGACTCGTCCCTGACAATAGCCGAGATGAGCCTGCTGTTTTGTTTTTGAGAGCAGCAGCGCTGCTCTTATAGGCGATTCTGCAGAAAAAGAATGTTAGCAAGGCCAAGCCTGTACTTGTTGCCAGTCAACAGCGCTGAAGCCGGAAGAGATTTTCGCCAGATTAGATTAAAAGGAGCCATTCGCTGTCAATCCACTGTAGTCAGGGAAGTTTGGATGGATCCGGGCCACTTGCTCGATTAGAGCAATATCGGACGTTGCAGTGTCAAAAGTCACAAGACTGATCGGACGGGCGATAGGTGCATGAGCTTCGCCTCGCCTGCAGCACCGAATTACACAGCAACATGCACACTCGAGACAGCAGGCCCGAGCTCTCAGCGGGGTCAGGCCTGCTCAGCTCCAAGAGCCTCACAGGACACCCCACTGCGGGACTCGGGATAGCTCGCAATAAACGATCCCATCGCAGAGATCCCAAGCAGCTGCCTCTTTTTTTTTTTTTTGTGTACCATTTTCTGTGGCTGCAATATGCAAAACGGACTCTCGATTTCTCGTGGCAAAGCTGTGCCGCCACAAGGTTGAGAATCGCCTGTCCTGATGGCCATGTTCCGGGTTGACAACAGAGGCACGCTGGCGGGGTTGGGTGCGTAGATGACCTCGCCTCCCGAGAGTGATTGTTGGCTGCTTGCACGGCGAGATTTACGGTGAGTGCGATGTCTGTGTGAAGCATCGTTTCTCAGGCGGTCGTCGCATGCGGAGAACTCATCCAATGCCTGTCCCCGAATCGAGCTGGGGAGTTTGGCGCGTGCGATGCGAGTTGTGACGCCGACCAATCGGCGTAGAGCTCCTTACACAGCTACAGCGCGGCCTCTGATAAGAAAGGTGGCATATTCTGCTCTTCTCTCGCCCAAGTTCTCCGCACGTCGGTGGTTGGAAAGACGCCGCGAGCGAACGGGAGCGGGTAGGTTGTCTAGGAGATTGCAACAGGTTGGACAGACAGGCGACCCTGGCATCTGCTCGGGCAAGACAACCAGTGACTTGCTGGCAAGGCTTCGGCAGGTAGGTGTTCGGGCACGGAATTGCTGTTGAATGCTGTCGATCCGACCGGACAGAGCTGGCGAATGCCGCTTTGTGTTGCCGTACCAAGCGTGGCACGAGATATCGTCCTTGGGTAGGTATGGCACGGTGGGGTGGGCAGAAGGCATCTGCGCTGGCTTTCCCATCTCTTCACGGCGCAGGCTAGCATGTGACTGGATCATGGCTACTTACTTGGAAAAGTTCTGTGCTGTTCAGCGAGGTCGCGGGAGCTTGCAGAATGTGTAGTCGGGGTAGCGGCCGAAGTCTGTGAGAAAGAAGCAGGCACTACGTTTGTGGGTGGTGAAGAGAAGGGGGGGAAGACAGGAAAAAGTTTGGCCACAGAAGGGGAACTAGACTTTATGGATGGGAAGGCGTGGGAGACCTAGTATGGGCTGGCCTGGCTGGCAGGCATGGGGGGGCCAAGACTCCGTTCTAGGACAATGTCAGGCAAGCAGTGCCAGTCTCCCCAGTGCGTCTAATGTGCTGCTGCAAGAGACGGGCAAAGGCGTCTGCTATGATAGTCGCAGTAGTACTGTACGCTATCCGTGCTAGCCATAGAGATTGCATGGGTTGATAATAAACAGGTGGGGCCCGCAGAGCAGAAACGTGGGCTGTGCAGGCAAGTGACGGAGGTGGGACCGTGAGAGGCACTGAGCAAACTCCAGAGCCTAGCAGAAGGCATTATTTACACTAATGTCACAGGCCGACCTCGCTTGGATAAACCATATGACACTTTGGGCAAATCGGGGTACCTATGTGATCCAGCACCCTGTTTCCTCCCTCGGGCGTGGCCGTTATGGATCATCTCGACCGTGCCAACGCCCCAAGTCCCCCTTCTCCATCGCCGTCGCTGTTGATGTACACCCCCTTCGCAGATGGTTGACCATGCTTGCTGCTGCGATGCTTTATTGCAGTGCGTTGCGCATCCAAATGCTGCAATGATCCTGAGCGACCTTCCTAGAGGAGTGGGGAGGGGTGAATGGGCGACGAGAAGGGGGGGGGCAAGCAGGGTCGCAAACAAGATTTCATGTGCATCATTGTTAGTGGGACGGTCGGGGTTGCAGTCGCGGGCACGATTGCCTTGCTGCTTGGCTTCGGCTGCATTCTGCTTCGATGCACACTCCCTGGGTAGCACGTTGAGCGTGCCAGCGTGTCCACCTGCGCTTCTGCGCTTCTGCCCACCGACATCTGAAGAGGCTGGTGGGGGCAAAAGATTTTGTCGCTTCCGGCCAGAACCAGAGCTGTGGTAAGTGATGTAGCCTCCTGGGTCTTGTCCCTCCAAGAGGGCCAATCACAGCTGGCGCATTCGACATGAGAGCTGCACGTTTCATGCACTGCGTCTGGGGTGTGTGGTGGTGGTGACGACGGGGACAAGGTTCTGGGACGCTCATTGACTTTTCCCCGTGCAACATAATTATTAGTGCCCAGACGTTCTGGGCAGATGATGGTTGGGACCCCAGACATGTCCGCTTCCACGCCCTCGTCCTCTTGATCCGGCGAATCTTGTAATTGTTGATCCGGTCCCCCAGAGAAAAAGTTGCCCTGTTGCCCGGTCAGTTTACGTATCTACGTCTACTTTATGACAGCATGTCTCGGCCGATCTGCCAGTGTGGCATGTGAAGTGAAGCGACGTGCCCCGGCAGTACCAAGGCTTGTACAACCCAGCAGCAATAATACTGTGTAATAAGGCGGTTGAGAATTCCTTTGTCCACCCCAAACTCCCCCACACACGCCAGCCGCGCTAGCAGGGGTGGCCCCGGCTAGCTCAGGGTCCCGCATTCAAGCTCGGGCACCCCTGCGAGGGGGAAGGGAAAAAAAAAAAAGAAAAGGTCAGCCAGTTGTCACCTATCAGCGCGTCGCCTTTAGCAACACCGGGTGTCGCCGATCTCGCAGCAGCTGCCATGTCGGAGCTATGCATTTCCAATTGTATTGCTCATCACAAATTCAAATATATTCTGCCGAGCCTGGAAGCCGCGGAACCTTGGGCTCATCTTCGCTGACTGCCAGGTTGCATGACCATGCGAAAGCTCGCGCTCGGTCAGACGCAGCATGAAGAGCAGATCAGCGCATTGCCATGGCTAAAAAGCAACGAACAAGCAACAGACGGAATGGGAGAAACCCTAAGTGGTGGTGGGCAGAGGGGACCAGAGCTGGATGGGCATGGTTCGCCTCATTTCGCCGTGTATCTGTTGTGTTTGTGTCTTTCTGACTTTTACCATAGCGGCCGTCTTAGCCTCGCTCACCAATGGTCGGTGTCAATTGAGTCGACGCGAGCCATAGCGCACAAGGGACCTGTCAGAGCTCGGGACATGTCGCGGGCGAAACTTGGTGTTCTCATGGCTCCAGATAGCTTGCTGTCAAAGAATCGTCATCAACATTTGCCTCACAGACCCCGCGGCCAATCAGATCTGATGCCGTCTGTAAAGTCTTATCTTGGGCCAACGACTGACATCCGAGGCTCTAGCCTCGTCTCGACTACCACATGGGCAATGGGCAACGGGCAACGGGCAAAGGGGGGAGGAGGACGAACGGAGCGTCTTACCCCGCGCAGCCATCAGATCAACGGGGCTGGGATCGTCTGCGACACCGTTCGACCTCTGAGTCCCACTGATGATTCAAGTGTGCATCTCTCCATCAGGATCAGCGCCTCGTCGTCCAGTTACAGAGCGCTTGCTGAGCAATCCTTCAACGGATGTTGTGCGTGACGGCGCAAATCCCAAGGCCATGCAGTAGAACTGTTTGCGGGGTCCAATCCTGCACGCACGCATACACGCACCAGCCAGCCATCCGGCCACGCCAGCGAGCAAGCAACCTCACTCCAACGTTGCGACCTCCCAAGACGCCGAAGTCGGCGGTGAACATAGCCCGGAGATGTCCCTGGTGCACGAGACGGCCCTGGTCCGTTCGTGACGACACACGCCGAAACCACCGGCCAGGAGTCACATGAGGCTTCTTCCGGGTTTTCCCGAACATGATCTGTCGGGCTGTCTGCTAGTAAAATTTCCCCCGGGTCGCCTCTTTTTGCAGCACACAGTAATAATCCGACGCCAGAGAGAATTGGTCAATACCCATTTAAATATTATTTTCCGCGATTTGCGAAACAAGCTTCAGGGTCTCTCTTGGGAAACGGCCTGCCTGCTGTGTAGGCGAGACGGCCCCACTATCTGCCCTGCATCCACACAGCCACCATACACAACAATTGCAGTTACCTAATCAAAACACAGGCCCTAGGCCGTTGCCTCCTTGTTCCTGTTGATCCGGACCGAAGGCCGTCTTCCGGCAGAAAACAGCCCACCTCAGCAGCGAGCAAATCCGCGGGAAAACAAGGAAGGCAGTTGTTTGCCTGGCTGTCTGACTGGCTGACTGGTAAATATGAAGGCCACGTGACCAGCCCCTTCTCCATCGTCCCAAGCGGTGAAGAGCAAACAGAGTCGCTGGCCGCGCCCGCTTGCTGGACGTGTGCGCAGAGGCTTCATGCAGCCTGACGAAGGAATTTTACTTCACACAGCCAGGATTGTTTACCCGGGTTTTCCCATCTGCTGGTGAAACGTCAACGCCAGATCTGGACAAGGATCAGCTCCACTTCACCAGATCTGGCCACGAGCAGGGGCCCATTCAGCCGCGCGGCTGTCATGCTTAGCCGCAGGTGCTCGAATACTTGGACCGAGTACGTACACACCAAGGTGCTCATGCAGGCGGGGTCGATTTCAATGCGCCGGGGTAGGTGCAACTGGAGACGAGGCCGAGCAGACACGCGCAACACAACGCCAACAGGCAGCCTCCCAGCTCTGAACCATCGTGATATACCCCCTGCCGACTGCTTCCTTTTGAAAAGCCTCGCCAATTATTATTGCATGACCAAGGCGCGTCGCGCCAACGCGCCTGTTCAGGCGGGCACCTGGGACTATGGACTACGCGCCGATGCTTCCAGATCTCACACCTCGCGATGTAAGCCTCCCCCGTTTCCCACCGAGATGAATATCCCACATATAAAGATCCGTATATTGACAACCCCTGCAGTCTCACAGTCTCTGGTACACCTCCCGTCACACCCACCCCTCCCTGTTGCACCAGCTCAACGGCCATGATGCATCACACTCGGACGACAACAACATTAACAACAGCCACCCGGGCCGCCACGGCCAACACCCCTCTGGCCACGGTCGTGACCACCGGCGCGCTCTGGTGGAGCGCACACCCCTCGCGCGCCTCCGCATGGACGAGCAGATCATGGAGCGCCGCCGCCAGAACGTTACCAACTTCGGCAGTGCGTGGTTGAAGCCGCCGGGCGTGCCCAAGACGCTCTTCCAGATGCGCGAGGAGCGGCGTGAGGCCGAGGAGCACGCCGAGGTCATGCGACGCGAACAGGAGCTTGCTGCGCAGCTGGCCGAGGCCGAGGCGGACGCCGCGGGTACCGCGGACGACCTCGATGACGAACACATGGTAGACGGGGAGGAGGAGCCGGACCTCGACGACGAGATTTCGGAGGCCGAGGGCTTCGGTTTCGACGGGGACGACAGCGAGGATGAGGAGGAGAGTGAACAAGAAGAGGAGGAAGATGACGACGACGACGAGACGGACGAGGAAGGGGAGGGGACGGCGAACAACGCCGGAGCGGTGATGATCAGCCCCGCCGAGCGGAGGGACATGCAGGAGCAGGTGCGCGACATGCGGGCGACCGAGGACCGCGTGCGCGAGGTGATGGCCCAGGGCCAGGAGGGCGGCGGCCTCACGATCGGCGACGATGGGGTCGAAGCGGAGGACAGGGCGGACATGCTCGAAGAGGACGACCTGGTGCACGACTACCACCACGACAACGGCGGGGACGCGCGGCCGGGCGAGATGAGCTTGGATATGGACATGGATGCCGACCTCGACGACGACATCCCCGAGGCTGACGGGCGCTACGAGCACACGGACTCTGAGGCTGAGATAAGTGATGACGACGGGACGCGGGACGTGTCCTTTGCCAGCGCTGGCCGCGCGCCGCAGGCCTCGCGATTCAGGAGGAGCTTGCCTAGGAGCAGCGTCAGGGGCAGCCAGAGGGGCAGCCTGGCGCAGAGCGAGATCGACTTGAGCGGCTTCCTGTCTAGGGACGAGAGCAGCTACCTAGCAAGCAGTCCGCAGATGAGGCGCAGGGGCTAGGTGTGAGTCGAAGGAGGTGATAAAACAATGATACCCAACCCGAGAAATGGCAATATAGCACGCGTCGAGAGCCGGCGCGGGTCGGTTTAAAGCATCCTGGCGCGACCTTTCTCATGGTTACAACCGAAGTAAATATTTGTACAGAAGACGCATTACAACATGCACTATTGATGAACTTGGTTACCCGCCCGTGAATGTGCCACGGCCCAAGTAGTATATGACCCAGTCTCTCTTGGAAATTCGTGTACCCGTCCCATTCCTTCGTCAAAAAAGCGCGCCCCAACGCCGGTTCGAAACTGATGCGCGTTCACCCGCTCCATCATGCCGGCCACTGGAAATGCAACCACACCCAGCCCCGAGGAGATGGCAGCTCGACCTTCAAGCATCGCACCGCGGAACACGCAGGAAGAGGGCGGCTCGCTCGGCGTATGCACGACGCACAGCAACCTATATCGTGCGTCGCTGTCGAAAAAAGGGGGGCGCCGATGTCTTCTCTAGCGTTGTGTGCGCGCGCGCAGGTATGCGTACAGGCCATCAAAACAACCACACGTACACGAAGAGAAGAACCACTGCGGCGAAGAAGCCCAGCCAGACCCTCCAGCCAACGCCCGTCCGCTCGGCCATCAGCAGCATTCTATTCATGGTGCCGCGCACGCGCAGCCGCATGTTGTCGAACTGGTCGTTCATCTTCTCCGCGAGGGCGGAGGAGTCGCGGATCTCGTCGCCGATCGCTACCGTCATCTGTAAACCCAAAGCCGGCTCTTGTCAGCTTGTATTGCTCGCAAGGTACATGTCTTGCCGGATGCTCCGCGGTTGAGACCTGCGATCTCGCGTGGTGTTCCGCTGGGGATGGAACGTACATCTTTCAGAACCCGCACCTTGCCCATGATGCCGTCGATCTGCGCATCATTCTGACTCTCGAGTTCGTTGAGTACCGCGTCGCTGTACTGGCCTCTCTTGTTCGGCGTCGCGGGCCGGAAGCCCGCCCTGGTGTTGTCGACGCCCAGATGCGTACCGTTGCCGTTCGGCGAGGCCCCTCCTCCTGGATAGCCGTAGCCGTAACCCCGGCTCGGGCTCGGCGTGATGCCCCTCCTGTTGTCGGCGCCGGAGCCCGTGTAGCCCTCGAACAGTGCGGAGCGCGAGTCGCGCTGGTGGAGGGAGGAGTTGAACCTGGAGCGTTGCGAGGGAAGTGTCAGCAGGAAGGTCCTTTCAGTGTACCATGCGGCAGACGCGGGTCGACGCCGGCGTCGCGGACGGCGCTGGATGCACACTCTCCGTTATCTCTCGTGCGAGCGTCGCAAAAGAAAATCGTGGCTTCTTTCTGCTCTGGCCGGCACAAGTGCAAACTTAAGATAAAGTTGATGCCACCTCGGCGCTGACGGGTGTCGTAGGGAGCCAAAGGACAAGAGGCGTGAGACATTCAAACCCACCTAGATGCCATCGTGGACAGCGCCCTCTTTCACATGCGAGGCGTGTGAGTGTGTTGAGAAGGAGGAAGTGGATGCAGGAGGAATCAGGCTTGTTAGGTAACAAAATAGGGGTGCTCCTGCAGAGCCAGGGATCTGGAAGATTGGGAAATGGAGTGTCGCCCGGATTCTTCACATTCGTATCGATGCGAGTCGCCTGCCTGCCTGGAAAGGCACTTTGTCTGGTTCGCTTTTAGGAAGAGTCGGAGCTCTTCTACTGCATCGATTTGTCCGTTCAGAAGGGCCCCTGTCTGGCCTGTCAGGTACCACATCTACCACTGGCGGGGTACGTACCTGCAATGGGCCGCTGAAACTCCCCGCCACTTGTGATTACTGTTGGCTTCAACCGAACTATGCGATAGTGCCTCGCTTGCATACCGCGAATCGAGCTTCCAAGAGATGTATATGTATTATGCATGCATGACATCCTGATTCAGCCTTGCGCAGCAGCACTTATTCCAATTGTAGATGCAAGGGGTCACGAGGGACTTAGGCATCACTGTGAATTGCCAAGGCACGCCTTTTCTTTGTGTGCAGTACCTCGACTGGTGATTGTTGGGCTGGTATCTCTGTTTCCATTTGACCTCTCAGATCTTGGCATGCAAAACAGCACTGCCAAATGCCAGCCCAGGCGGCCGTCGCATACTGACTAGATGCTTGAGCCTCCGGCCATCCATCCTGAAGCCTTCTGGTTCAATCCAGTATTCATATAGTCCACAGACACGACACGCCACCGCGGTATCTCTTTTTTTCGTTATCTTCGTAAATCCATCATAGTCAGTCTCAACTTGCTGAACGGCGCTCGTTGATATTAGCGCGACACCATTGAGACTATGCAGTAGGTAGACAATCATCTAGTCCTCATCCATCTTGTCGTCCTCCTCCTCAAAGTCGTCATCGTCGTCCTCATCCTCATCGTCGTCAGCGGGGTTCTCCTCGGCGGCCTTGGCGAAGTCGATGACCTTTCCGCGCGTGCGACGGCCCACGACGTTGTCTAGGGAGATGGCCTCCTCGGGGTTGCCAGTCTCTTCATCCTCCTCGGCTACATCATGTCAAGTTAGAAACACGCGGCGATCGGATGGAGAGGTCGTAACGCGCAGGCAAACATACCATCCTCGGCAGCCTGAGGAGCAGTCAATTAGTGGTGGTTCAAAAGACTGGTGGGGGCTGGGAATTCGAGCTCACCTCGTCCTCATCCTCGTCCTCGTCGTCATCGTCATCGTCCATGGCGACGTCGGCAGGGACATCCTCAGAAGTTGCGACGGCCTTGCCCTTGCCCTTAGCATCGGTGGCTGGCGTCTCCTGGGCAGCGGTGGTCGCGCCGGCGGTGTTCTCGGTGACGTGATCGTTCTCGGTGGCCATTGTGACTGTTGCTTGCAGTTTTGATGAGGAGGAAATGGTAAGGACGATTGACAGTTTATCAAGACGTGGGGGTGGGAAGCGTTGGTCTCTGTTTGCGATCGCAAAAGTAGGGAAAGGCAGGATGGTGGAGGAGGGAGAAGAGAGGGCGAAAGCTGCTAGATTGCCTACAGACGGTTTCAATGTTCCCTTGGAAATTTTGTGGGTCCAATCAACACTGGTTGGCGGGGAGGAAGCTTCAGCTCCAACGGAGCAGGGATGCGGTTAGATCTCCCTTCGACCTGCACGTGAAGCAGAGCAGGTGCCGTCAAAAAGCATGGTGAGAGCAAAAGACACAAGGCGATGCGGAACATTTTGAAGCCTGAACAAGAGAAGTTAGAGGCATGAAGGGGGGGGTGCAGCTACTTGCTGCAAGTATCTGGGCAAATTTGAGACACGTCCACGCGCAGCCTTCCAATGAATCCGCGCCCCAAGCCGACGACGAAGAGGTCGGCTCCCTGGGGAAAGCTGCAATCATCATGGTGCCTGAATGATCACTCTTGTCTGAAATTGCCGTCGAACTGTCGAGCATAATGTTGTCGGAATCGTGTTGAGCAATTGTAACGTCTATTTGCCCTCGCCGCCACCGCCGCCCATGGCTAGCAACATCGCGATGGCGATCATCCACCAGTATCTTGAACATGCAGTTAGTTTGGCTACTCCAGTGCAACACCAACACCATGCGCGTGGCACTCGGAAAGGGGCGGGTAGTTGGCACAAACTTCTGCAGGAAGGTCTTCTCCTCCTTCTCGACCTTCTTACCCTCAGGGCTGAGCACGATCGGTTTGTTCAGGTCCGGCTGCTTCCCCCTGCTCGTCAAAAGCAAGCTCGCCTGTGGTCCAAAGTCCCGCGTCTGCCCGGCATCTATCCTCACGCCCCTCACGCTCGCCCCCAGTACAACCCCCTCGCCCGACGTGCTGTCAACAGATAGCACAAAGTGCGGTGAGTAGCCCTTGCCAAAGTTCTCCGCGCTTGCCACGCTGGTCGAGCCCGCCCATTGCTTCTGGTTTGTGTTGTAGATGCCGACCCGGACGAGTTCGGTGGACTCTGGCAGCTCGGGGGCTTCGTAGGACGTCACTGACGCGCTGCTGGCGGTTTCTGGCGCGCTGCTGTCGTAGGTGAGTTCGGCCAGAAGGGCTGGGGGCGAGCTCGAGCCGACGGGCTGGATGTAGATGTTTGCTGTTCTGGCCTCGGCGTAGACGACGGATGCCGCGCCTATCAGTGCGGATGCGATAGCAATGACACGCATCTTTGCTGGTTACTCGTTCCGGAGCCCTGGTGGTGGGCAGCAGCGCAATCGTACTGAAAGGTAGACCGGTAGGAGATAGATACTGCTCGCTGGAGGGATATAGCTAAAACCGAATATGCGGGTGGACAGCTCGAGCCTAATAAGACCGGCTCTGGGCGAGACGCCCGCACGGGCCACACGTTAATAAGTAGGGGCCAAGCAAAGTGACATGGGAACTCATCCCGGCTCCTTTCCAAGGAAGCGCTCGCTGCACTTCATCTCGGCGCCCCAGAGAGTTCCTGTCGTATCTAAAGATTACCTGTGGGGGATAATTTTTCACAACACATTAATTCATATCATGCTTCTAACCGGGCTCTGGACCTTTTTCCAGAAATGCATCGATGCAGGATATCATATGAACTCCCTTGTAACCCTCACACCGTTGTTCCCACCGTCGATGTGCGCCACCCCTCAGAGTATTTGCTAAACAACCTCTTTCTCTCTGGTCAAGTCTACAGGACAACATCAAGGCTACGCTTGAGCTGAGGTGTCTGGTGTTTCAGTTTGCGGAGAGATCTCGCTCTCGCTGGCGTTCTCTACCTCTCCAACATCATCGTCCACCTCGTCAGATATCTCGGTTGACTCGTCCTCGTCCTCCTGTTCCACCTCGTCTTCGAGCACATAAGCAGGCGATCTCTGCACCAGTCCCCTGTAGTATGCTACAAGGACCTCCGGATCTGGCACGATTTTCCAGTCCACCCTGTGTAAGAACTCTAGCTCTAGCAGTTTCAGCTCAGCTACCCTTACGCCACCCACCCTTGCGTATGTCGAGTTGTTCCAAAACGAGTCCGACAGCCCTTTCGCCGCGACCGTGGCCGCCGTGATGAGAAACCGGTGAACTGTCAAAGTGTTGATCGTGAAATCGGGGTATAATGCACATAATCGGTCGATGTAATAAACCATGGAGAGCAGCAATGGCGGAGGCAGCGTCGCGTGCTTAGCGAGACGGTGCAAATAGTCCAACACAGATATCCCCGGCGCTGTCCTATTTCACCAATGTCAGCAATTGATACGTAGGTGTCTGGTGGGCTCGCTCAGGCTCGGAACGTACCGGCTGTGAAACCGTGTGAGGTGCCCTGACCTCATGGCCAGGGCGTCGTTGGTCTCTATGAGTTCCGACAACATGTTCGCTATAAGAACGACGATGTCCTCAATCGCACACAACTCGTACCGCACGGGCAGTACCTTGGGTGGTGCCGTGTCGGGCTTGACGCGCTTCGGCAATGCCCCCGAATGCTGCCCACCGACTGATGATTCTCCAGTTGATGCGCCGGGCCCTTGGGAGTTACGTCGCTTGACAGGAGACAGAGGGTGCGGCGCCTTCAGCATCGGCGGCTCCTCATCCAGGAGAGTATCGGAAGTAGCTTCAGACTGCGAGTCAGCATTGTGCGTCGTCTGTTCGGTAGGCGCCGTAGAGTTCGACTCGCCCCGAGCGGCCTGCTCGGACTGGGCTTGTGACGGATAGGCACCAGGCGCAGATGAAGTGTTGCCCAATGGCGAATATTGCACGGGTACTTTGCGCGGCGCAAAGTAATTGTGTGGTTCCATGGGAGAGTACTGTGTGGCGGCATCGACGCCGACGTACTTGACGGTGCGCTCGGGTTGCGCTTGCGACTTCGGCGGGGGCTTCGACTGTGGCTTTGACGAAGGCGACGGCGAGGTCATTTTGGCGCCCAACGGCGATGTTGTCGACGGCCGCCGCGAAACAGCGGTCGGCACCTTTGGCGAGCGAGATTGTGGGGAGGCGGGCGCATAGTGGAAACTGGTGTGGAAGGAGCTAGGTGAGGCACTGGGAGACCTTGCAGGCACGGGGGAACGAGTCAACATGGTCTCCGCAGCATCGTATGGGACTCGTGCTCGAAAGATCCGAGAGTGACAAGATAGATATGCTACCCCAGTCCCACGAGCGTGGAGAGGGCCGCCGAGTGTTGCGGAGCCGCGATCGAGGAACAAGAACCGACAGTCGGGGGAGTTGAACGGAGAAGCGCCGCTAGTAGGGGCAGATCTGGGGCTTCGAGATCGGGCCAAAGCAGGCAGCTCGCAGGTGGCTAATTGGGTGGGTGGGTAGATAGGGAGAGATCGTTTGTGATAAGGCGTTAGACGTTCTGGGGGTTCCAGTCAAGGGCCGTGTCGAGAGAGTGGTGGTATTGGGTAGGTAGGCAGGTAGAGATTGTCACCCGACTTGAAATGCGAGAACAGCCCACGTGTTGAGGCTCAGGTTGCCGGACTGGAGATCTCGTCGACCTTGGAAAACCCAAGATATGGCAGCCCCACTTTTGCGCAATGCCAGAGCCAAATCTGAGACAGCAAGCAGGCTCTCGGATGGGCTATGGATATCTGTCATTCCCTAAATATCATACAACAAGACTGCCCCGTCGTTGGTGGGGAGGAGGGGGGGAAGTTGGACGGGTCTCAAATCTCGACAGCAGATTTTACTACCCCAGGGCTACTGCTCATGGGCCTAGCAGGAGGAGACACTGCCCAGGCCGTTGGAGTCGACTAGAGCTCAGCCCAGACTTCTGGATGGACGCGATGGCTTTGTGTGCAGAGGCTGAGAGGTCCTATCCTGAGCCTAGCGCGCCTGAGCGAGGAAGCAAGCCAAGGAGGGTAGTTTGCGCCGGTGCTCGCTTGTCGAACTAGTAGCACGGAAGGGTGGGAGGGCAGAGGCCAGCATAGGAACCGGTGATACGGCGATGACGATAGGGTTGCATTTTGGGAGCTTGGGCTAGACTGAGTTGCACACCGAGGCTCCGGGAAGGCTTGTCGACGGTCAGCCCCGAGCTCTGGCTGGCAGCGCACACACAAGGGACCGCCCGGGCGGGTAGCCACCTCTACCTCAGCGTGTGCCTGTGCCTGTGCCTGTGCTGCTGGCTGGCTGGAGAGGTGGACTGGCAGTGCGCGTGTAGTCCCAGCGAGGTGGTTCCGGCATCGCAGGATGAAGCCATTCCTTGGTGTGGGTGTGCCCGACAGACGAGCGAGGGGACACTGATTCAGTCACCCTGTCGCTCACGGCGCAAGGTCTTCCCAGCGAGCCATGTAAAATTTTCATCGAGGACTGAATAGTCTCGAGTGCTACTATGTTACACCAACAGACCGCACAGTACAAGTGGGTGCCTGCGGATCTCAGCCAGGCGGCCTGGCGGCCTGGCAGCTCAGCATCCATCCGCACTGAAGGCTGCAGGGGGGGAGGGGGGGTTCCCATCAGGAGGCTCTAGAGAAGAGCAATTTTTGTAAAGCAGAGGCACAGGCACTCGTAACGATGGGGATTACTATGTGTAGGTTAAAAGCATTTTGTAGTTTTACCTTCAGGCAAAAATTGATTACTAACGGTTTGGTGGTTGAGTCTGCATCCCGGCCTCCAAATAGGCTGTCAGGTTTGCGAATGGCACACACGTACAGAGTAGTAGGCACCCTATGTACTTTATTGCTGCTGTATATGGTCTTGTCGTTGCTGATGGGACTGTGTAGTCTACACCGGACAGAGATTCAAGGAACGCTAGCAGTGCACAGCACAGAAACTGCTTCTCGACCTCGGGCAGAGTTTCTCCTTTCTCGTCCGTCATTACTCACTGTGGCAGATAAAAGCTTTCTACTCCCCGAGCTATCTTGGTCTTGGGTGACTGGGTAGACTCTCTGGGGGGACTACAAAGTACCTAGGTACATCATCCCGTGGTGGTGAGTCCTGGCTGGCAGACATACACAGTATTTGCTGTAGACACAGCAGACAGACGCTGAGACGGTTGGTTGATCACAAGCCAATGATCACACTCTTGGCCCGTGCAATGCACCCCGAACCCCACTCTCCACGGGAAGGCACAGGGCAGATGGCAGAGGGCCGCCGCATTAGACTTAGCTGCGACGGGAATACTGTACTGACAGCGACAGGGGCCCTGGCCCCCGGAGAACACGCTCTCCTTCTCCATCTCCCATCCCCATCTCATGACGCCATTCGCCGCGGCCCAGCTCCAGAACCCGGGCCCTTACGGTCGATTTCGCTGAATTTATTCCGTTAATCTTGACAACCGACGTCGCCGCCAAGCTCCCACGAGACTTACAGCTGGACGATATCCGCGATCCGATCCTGACCGACTTGCCGACCATTTCAGACTGTCCATGGAAGACTAGCAAACCTTCGTCTGACTCTGTCTGCGCGGCGCGCCAATCCTGCTGGGGTGAAAAGTAAACTCGTCCAGCTCATCCATACCTCTCGCCCGAGCCGAGCACAGCGACGACCCTCCACAAGCCGAACCTTCCTATCTTCGCGTCGTCTCTACTGTATAATACAAGGCACCGTCATCTCACGGTGATCCTGCGCGATATCGCATGCCATGGCGCGTGTTCCCATCACAGCCCTGTTATCACACGACCAGGAAGAGCAGCTATCCGCTCTCCGATCGCTCAAGAACGACATCGTCGGCCATGATCAGAAGAAAGAAAAGTGGATCGAGAATGGAGTCATCGAGCCTGTCGTCAAAGTCTTGGACTGCAGCAGGTCTTCGCCAAGCACAAATGGCAAGGACAGTCGAAGTCGCATACCGCCGTTGAAAACCTTGACAGGCGAGGAATCGGTGCGGTTGCAAGCACTCCAGATCCTTTCCAGCCTAGCAAATGGTATAGCACACTCTGGCTCTGCGGCGCACGCACTCTTTCTGTCTCTGTGGCCGCGGCTAACCTCAACTCGCAGGTGGCTTCGCCTTCCTGGCTCCCATACTCGCGGCCGGCGCCTTGTCCGCCATATTATCGAACATAACCCCGGCCGACAATCCTCCTCAGGTTATTGTTGCAGCCTTGAGGGCTGCCGTCAACATTGCTGAGGCCTCGACTCTAGCTCCTCCCACGTCCGCTACAGATGTAGCTAACTTGGCAGACGTCGTCTTTGTGCCAGCACTACTCGATGCCTTCCGCGACATTTTAACGAACCTCGCGACAAATCACACTGCCCAGATTCAAATAAACTTGGTGGCGAAGCTCATCAGTCTGCTGTGCAGAGAGGAGCGCTCCCGCGTTGATCTTGCCAACCAGGGGATTCTGGAAGCATTAGCGACCAACTTGGCAGCTGTCGTCGTGGCCCGGGGTTTTGTGGTGCCCGGCGCAGAAAACATTGCTCAGAGCGAAGGAGTGTTAGATCTGATCCCTGAGCCAGCTACTGCATGCACGGATGTCACGGCCATATTAGAGGCATCGTCTGCCATAATAGGGGACTCCCGCTGGAGGGCCTCAGTGCTTGTCTATGCCCCTGCCCTGGTCGCTGTCTTTCCGCACCCTGGCTCGCCGCGGCGATCGAAGTGCATGAAAGCATGCGTGAACTCATTCGAGGTGGCTGGACTGAGCAATATAGCGTCGAAAGACCTGGGTGCCCTCGACTGCTTCCTTCCCGTGGTGCCCGAGTATCAAGTTAAGGGCACAGCAACATCGGCGATCCCACCACTGGGCTCTCCTCCGCCAAGAGATTACCTCGCTTCATCAAAAGCACCATCTATCAAATGGATTGCCTCGTCTCTGAACTGGGACACAGCCCAATCGGATACAGTTGGCCCAAACGCTGAGGGGGTTGTTGAAGAGACAGAGAGTCCGTTAATACCATGGTTAATACACACAGTCAGGTCGGCGGAGGGCATGGAGAGGATCATGGCTGCATCTGTGCTCACGTCGCTTCACAGGGCCGGCCTTGCCAACAAGTCCAGGGAGGCCTACATGGGCCATTTGATTGTTCCAATACTGCTTCAGACCCTCGAAGACATAGGTATCACCTGCGGCGCTGCTGCTGAAGCAACATTCATTGACGCCAAGACTGCTACCAACTGGTCCATTATCGAACGCAGCCTAGCGATCCTGGCGAGGTTAATTGTTGACAGCGAGTTCCTCCAGAAGTGCGCGTTCGACTGCGATGGTGTTAAGATTGTCAGTACATATCTGAAAAGCGCCTACGAGCCACTTACGAGCAAGTCGTCGAAAGCATGGAGCCCAAATGCTCGACGCGAGAACACGGAAGAGCGGGAAATTGGACTGCCAACGGGCCGCCTCGGGACAGGGGGACAACTGCCTCTCCAAGTTCATCGTGCACGTGTGAGAGAAAGCGCTCTGAAAGCGGTGGCTGGACTGGCAGCGAGCAAGGACGACTACCGGAAGGCCCTCGTGGAACAAGACTTGGTACCCTTCATTGTAGAGTCGCTCTCGCCAAGCCCATCCAATCCCAAGAACAAGGATCGTCCAAAGTCGCCCAAGCGAGTTGCGGTTGAGGAAGATGTGTATGATGCAGCATATGGGGTTAACCCAATCACGGTCATCGTCGCAGCATGTCATGCCTTGCGCATGCTCGCAAGGAGCGTGAGTATTCTGCGGACCACCCTCGAAGATAACGCGGTCGCTACTCCGGCGTTCCGCCTTTTACGTCACCCGGATATCGACATCCAAATTGCGGCGTCTGCCCTGATGTGCAATCTTGTCACTGACGTCGCACCAATGAGAGAAGTAAGTACCACCTGCCAACAGCCGCAAGTGGAGCAGGTCAACTGACACGGCGAAGCATCTTAATGGCGCTGGCGTGATGAGGATTCTCTGCGAGCAGACGCGATCTCAGAATCCAGCTTTGCGTCTCAACGCGCTGTGGGCTCTCAAAAACTGGATCAACGGCGTGGGTATGGAGGCAAAGAAAGAGTGTGTCGAAGAGCTCTCTGCAGGCTGGTTGGTTCGCTTGATCTGCGACGATACTGAAGACGACGCCCTATACGAGCGGACAACCAAGTCCAAAAAGCAAGTGGCAAATGACCTAGACGATGATGTGGAGATGGCCCAAGCTGGAGAAGAGAGCGCGACGCCCGGCTCAGCACTACTCAACTCATCCACACTACCCGCAAGCGAAGAACAAGGTCGCACGCCAAGGTTGCGACAAGCAGAGCGGAAGATTGCTGCACTCCGCGAAACAGAGCTGAGTCTAACGCGCAAGGTCCGGGACGATGATCTTGCAGTACAGGAACAGGGGCTCAACTTCGTACGGAACCTCATCGGGCCCGCGTCGTCGGCAACCGAACCAGCTCGAGACCATGCAGATATGATCGACTATCTTTTCAACATCCTCGGCCAGGACCGCTTCTTCGAGCTCTTGCACTCGAAGCTACAGCTCAAATACCTTCATCCTTTCGACCGGCGGTACTCCACTAGCCGTGATTCCCGCGTCCTGTACCCCCAAGCTCGTATCGTCTCGGCCGTTGTGTATATCCTGGTGCACATGGCAGCCAGCGTACCCCGGCACCGACAGGTGCTGATTTCACAGACCAAGCTGCTCACGGACCTCGGCAAACAATTCCACAGCAAGGACAAGGACGTCCGCGTAGCGCTGTGCCACCTCATGACCAACCTGACGTGGCGCGACGACCCGGACGACGAGGATAGCAGCCGTCAGCGGGCGGGAGAGTTGAAGAAGCTTGGCCTGCTCACCAAGCTGGAGACGCTTGAGAGCGACGACGGGGAGCTGGATGTGAGGGAGAGGGCGAAGGCGGCGATCTGGCAGATCAGCCAGCCAAGGGGATTCTAGGTGCCCCTAGGCCAGGGAAACCCCTCCGGAAACCCCTCCATGAGCGTTTCAAATTAACTCGGTTTTTGCTAATGATTGCATGTCGGTGGCGCTTTGAACATATCCTACGAAGCACTGGATTAGGCGGGCTACAAACGCCTCATCACAGTGCTGGAGAACATTGAATTCTGGGCACTCAACCCCGGGCACGCGAAGACTACGATTTGGTAAGGAGTGGTGATGGATTCGAGCGTGGGTAATTGTACACTTGTGAGTCTAGAATAGGGGTCGACTGTAAGATACTACAGCGACACGGACAGTGAATGAATATACCCGGGATGCATCAATTTGACTCGAGCTTTTCGCTCGCCTCCCTCGCCTCCCTCGCCTCCGACATGACTCCAGACTTCTTGGAGACGGCTGTCCCTAAATCTAGGTCTGATGGCCTCATGTGAGACCGGTCTATACATACATGTGTGTATTGGAAGCCAGCTGCACTCGCAGTCTTTGCAATGTCTCTTTGCATTGATCTGCACAGAGGAATTGCTGTAGAGTCACGCATGGGGAGATCGCCTTCGCTGATTTCCACATCCAGAACAAACCCGATTCACATGAGGACCAAATCCTCCACCGCCTGGGCTATGTATCGTTCGGTTCGTGAAGAGATGTGGCCAGGCAGGAATCCAGACGTCAGCCTGTATTCACGGTGGAGAACAACGGCATGGGGGCCAGTGCGATGAGGAAATGTTGAGCTTCTTGATCCGTGTGCTCGCGTTGGGGTGGGCCAACGAATGGGCTGTCTGCAGTCGAGCTGCAGGTGATCGATCACTCATGGCAAGCTCAAGCTGCGGGCAGCAGGCAACTCGCCACCCGGGCACGGCATTCGCATGCACACATGGACTACGGCAACCTAAGCTAGACGTCGCACAACATTAAAGAGGGAGGGAGGGAGGGCGTCTGCGTGTACGAAGGTCGGCCGCTGAGGGGCACCGGGGAGACACATTACGATCTCGTCTTTGCGTCCTGTCCTTGGGGTGTAGGCAATCACATCTCGCTGCTACCCCTTCGTGCCGGGGATCTCGATGTCCCTTTTGGCATTGGGGCGGTGCTGGTCGAATTGGAAGCAAAGCTGCTCCCCGGGGCTTCTTGTCCTTCGGTCCGGCAGGGATGCCTCCGGAGCAGGCGGAGCGTTGCAGGAGAGCGAGTCCGCACCTTCGATTCCCACGGCATGCGCGGATGAAGTCATCACAACGTGACGCCTCAAGACGATCATTCGAGTTGCATACAGGAAAAGAGCGATCTGGTCAACCCATGCTGCGAAGCCGCTCTTACCGTGTCACTCGCTTCCCAAATTCGCCGCCGTCTCTGGACCCCGGAACTTCCGCTCCGGGCGGGCAGCTCGCCCTCCGGCATCAGCCTCGCCAGCAACCCTCGATACCAAGCGAGGACTGACCAGAGTCTTTCGAGCAGTCGAGCTATCAGCTATCACATCACGACGAAAGGGGCTCGCTTGGTCACCGCAGCATTCTTACGTGCCGTCAACATCTTCAGATGCGCATCGGCGATGGGATGGGCAGGTAGATGGGCCGGCCAGTCTTGTATCTGTCCGAGGGGACTGACGCACTCGGGCATGGGGTCACGCAAGCATTGACCAACGGCCTGGTTTGACTGCATGTGCAGCATGTGCGGGCGCGCTCGACGCTCGGCCATGGCTTGTGGTGGGCGACATGGTTGAGTTGCGTCAAACCCACGGGATTCCGTTGGTCGGCCCCTAGGTGAGCTCGTCTGGAAACTTCGGCTGCCCCATGTACCTCACCACTCGGTCTGCTAGTTTTGAATACGGACTGCTCGGCATCCGCCAATGAATGAGCACGCCTGAGATGCAGTGCGATCCAGTCCTGGACGGTCCGGGGCTTCTCGTAGACGCACGCATCGGTATATATATATATATATATATATATATATATATATATATATATATAAGAAAGCATGGGCTCCTCCCCTCTCGATCCCAGCTGCCCTACTCACGTTGCCTTCACCAGTGTTACAGTTGAGAAGAGCATACAAAGCCTTATCTCGAGTAGTCTCTCGGTGTCTTCATATTCATACCAAGTCTCTTGTGTCTCTTGTACAACCAACAGCAATACAACGTCAACGCAATGATTCTACCAAGGTCAAACTCGTTGCAGGTCAACCCGCCTGCGGGTAGCCAGGCTCTCAGTGTTGGCGGATCAGATTGGCTCTGGGCTGTCACGGCTGTCTTTGTCGTGGAATTCGTGGGTCTGTCCTGCTTGGGCATCCACGAGGGAACCTCGAGGCTGACCGGCATCACGCATAGCTCGCCTTCTTCGGCTTGACCTTTGTGGCTCGCTCGAGGGAGAAGATCTTCCACTACCTGTTTGCCATCACTCTCCTTGTTGGTTCTATCGCCTACTACGCAATGGCTTCCGACTTGGCCTGGGATGTGATCAGCCAAGCAGACCAGACCCAGAATGGCAGCCGTCAAATCTTTTTTGCCAAGTATGTCTACTGGGTCGTGTCCTTCCCTGTTGTGACCATCGCCCTTGGTCTCGTTAGTGGTGTCTCGTGTAAGTACAATCAAGACGGACTTGTTTGGATTCTGCATGATCACGGACGGTTGTTGTACCAGACACAACAATTTATATATCCAAGTTCTCATTGCACACAACTAAGAAATTGTGCGACCGAGCTTCTGACAGCTCCCAGGGACAAGCATCCTCTACAACGTGACCCTCTCGTGGATCTGGGTCCTGTCATACCTGTTTACAGCATACACAACCTCAAACTATAAATGGGGCTTCTATGCTTTCGGCACATTGGCATACCTCCTTCTCGCATATAGCACCTTGTTCGAGGGCCGCCAATCCCTGGGTACGCGTGATTTTGGTCCAGCTCGCGGGCATCACACACTACTTGCCGCCTGGACCAACCTTCTCTGGCTCAACTGTAAGTAAAGCTTGATGGCACTTCACCACACTCCCTTTCCCCAGCCACAGTCTGTGAGCTGTGGCTCAGCAACAACCATGCTTCTGAAATCGACCTGTTGCGTCGAGCCCTTGGGCCTCAGGCCTGGAATGTGCTGACTTCCAATCTCGCCCAGACCCAATTGCCTTTGGTATCTCAGATGGAGGCAACAGGATCGGTGTCACGCCCAGCTTCATCTACTTTGGAATCCTCGACCTGCTCATGATACCAGTACTAGCCGTGGCGTTCTTGTTCCTGGCCCGTAAATGGGACTACGGCCGCATGAACATCGCCTTCACTCAGTATGGCAGGGTGAGAGCCTCAGAGGGCACATATCCTGAAAAGAGCACCGCCGCCCCCGGCCCTGCTGGTGGCCCTGCTGGTGGCCCTGTGGCGGGTGAGCCAGCGCCCGTGACAGCCTAAGGTGACAGTGGCAGCATTTGAAGCCGATCATTTCAACAGCGCGGAAGAGGTTACAGACCCATCAGATCCTCACTTTTGTGCATCAGTAGCGCACAACGTGATCGGCCGGTTGCATACTGGATGAGGGTTTGTGTGAAGGGCGGGTGTAGTGACCGCTCCATGAGAGTGGCCTGCTGACAGCCATCGCGGCGATTGGGTTCCGAAATGAATAGTGTCGTTTCATCGGATACCACGATACCACTCTCTTGTTAAATATTGTACGGCCTACTTGAGCATCCCTCATTCTCTTTCTCTCTTTGCTCTATATCAGAAACAGTGAGGAATGCTCGGCGTAATTGATGTCTATTGGCGGACTTTGAGACCGAACCAACTCGAAAGCTTCCATGCACAGAATATCGGAGGCCTGGGTCCAGCCATATCTAATTTCAGAATGCAATATACCGAGCTACGTTTCTCTGCACCAATCGCGGACAAATGTCTCGTGTCGCTACTTGTGAAGAAACTAGACTACAGATCTGATTCCCTATGCACATCAAGTCACCATGTTAGCATGGTGTACCAAATGCTACAGGACTACCCACCATTCGAGATGTTTCGTTTCTTTCGTAATGATATTTTTGGATATTTGATACAGTCCCGTGTTATTATCCTAGACAGTCGAAACTTGTGCCCACCTCACGGTGCCCTGTTTTGTTGGAAATTCCACTAGAGTCCTTGCAATGTTCTGAATCGTATTTGCCAACCTTCGGCTCGAGCAGGAAGAGGCTGTGCTTTTGGAACATGCTGTCGCACAAAATCTCGCCGGAATTTCTGTCTGCGGTGTCGATGGCATATATCCACGTGTGCTAGATATTGGGGATTAAAGGGGGCTGTTCGGCGGCGCTCGGGATCTAGAATTCTTGACATAGACGTTCAGGCAGAGCAAACCCTCCAGAGAAGAAAAGCAATACTGTGGGGACTTGAGATTAGCAAGGCATTTCCGAAGAAGGAATGCGTTTCAGAATTGTGCTCTAGGTACTTTAGTCGTGACTAGTCCTATCTGCGAGACCGTCGAGACGGATTGCAGCGAGTCTTCAAATGTTGTGGGCGGCGTGATAGGTCAGGCACGAGACCTCGTGGGTGTGACCGCTGAACTGCTTTCATGGTCAAAATCAAAGGCTACTCTCTTCCTCCAAACCGGCATTCAGGTCACAGGTGTGTCGATTGAGGTGCACTTCTCGACTGCAAGGCTCCGTCCGTATTGCAGTGGAGCCAGGGACTGAAGCACACTCGATCCGCCGCCACAAGATCGTCGGCATTGCTACTGCCGCCGCCTGCCAAATCATGTATCTACTCAGACTATCACATATCAATGACAACAAGTCAGGTGCCAAGCAAAGTATGGACTGGACACTGGATATCAAGTGGGTATCATGGCATAGGCGAGTCGATCACGAGCGGTTTCAACCTGATCCAAAAGTCCCCCGGGGCCTCGAGCATCTTATACCAGCTGGACCGACCCAGTGGTAATAATTGATCACGTCTGTCGCGTGCTCAGCCTTTGAATGCCAGCTGCAGCCCTGTGGGTAGGCACGTCGTCAAACCGTCCTGCGCCCACCGCTCCAATGCCAACACCTTGAGTTTCCAGTGTCCGGGTTCGACGGCGGCGGTCAAGATCTATACTAAGTAACAACAAGCCAAGAAACGAAACCTTTTTTTTTTTCCCAGCGGATATTCCGGCGGCCTTTTGGACGAGTAATGCAGCTCGAAATGTGATGACTGCGCGCCGTCGATCCCTCCCTTGCTCTCATCCAAAACACTTCCTCGATTATCGGGGCCTAACAGATAAGAACGACTCTGGAGGCAGTTGCTCAGACAGATATCGATCCCAAAGAGGCGATCGTTCAATGTTGTCGTGTAGGCTCGCTGGATGCCTTCAATGTTGGATGCTGGCAACCGAGGAGGGCGACGTTGACGGCAGCTAGCAGCAGGTGGCTCCAAAACATACCTACAATGTAGGTAGTCTATCGACATGAGGTTTATTTAGGAAGAAGCCGAAAGTCTGTCTCTTAAAATACCTACTTATTAGTCCTACATAGTAGGCATATCAGGCCGCCAAGATGGGTTCCCCACGAACTGGCCCCACGTCGCCTTATAATTTCCATTTTAAGCCATGCTGGAAAGCCTTTCCCTCTACTCAGGACTCTTGGCGTATAGATCTCGACTCAGACGTTATCATGGGTGCCATGTCACCTCCCAATCACGCAATCAAGCAACCCCCCAACGGCCAGCACCTAGGAGGCATTTTCCCACCCTGCTGTGCATGCAGAGGCCCTTCTCCAACGTAACAATGGCGCAACAAGCATGGCCAAGCTCGTTTCTGGCTTAGCACGGGTCAAGCTTCCCTGCTGGGCAGCGGCTGTCAGGAGTCAAGCGTTCTGGGAGGGATGGAGCGCTGCAACACTGCCGCGCGGTGCACACAAGAATGGGCACGTATATTCGTCTTTATTGCTCGATAAAGGGCCAGGACGTCCCTCGCTGTGCATCAAGCGTCTGAGACACCGGTAGACCTGCAAGACCTGTCGACAGTCCAGGAACGTATCTTCATCACCCATCCACGGGAAAGGTCAGGTTACCAACATGGGTATGTATTCCGGTCTCCAGCATCTGTCCAGTCCTGCTCCTTGCAGTGCTCATGGCGGTGGTGGCGGATGTCCACGACTGACCAGAGCATCCCACAGCTGGAAACGTTGTCGGCCTCAACGTCCAGAAGGTCGTCGAGCCGGACGCGGACCAGGGGGTCCATGCCGGAAAGACACACCACGTCCAGACCTCTTCGTCTCAAGCGTCGACGGAAGGGCACGGCAATGCCTTCCTCGACGACGATGCGGCCTACCCGCTACCAACAGAGGAGGAGCGCAAGACGCTGCGCAAGGTCTACGACTCGATCCCCATCGCCTCATGGTCTCTCTGCGTGATTGAGATGGCCGAGCGCGCCTCCTACTACGGCGTCAAGGCCGCCTTCAACAACTACATGCAGTTCCCCCTCCCCGAAGGTGGGCCCGGCACCGGCGCCATCGACCCCGGCAAGCCGAACTCTCACGCCGGTGCCCTCAACCTTGGTATTCAGGCCGCCTCGGCCCTGGGCCTCTTGTTCACCTTTCTGGCCTTCGTCATCCCCATCCTGGGTGCTTATATCGCCGATACCAAGATCGGTCGCTTCCAAGCCATCCTTTGGGGTGTGCTGATCGGCGGAGTCGCACACGTGATAATGATCGGGGGCGCCGCGCCGGCTCTCCTGCAGGCCGGAAAGGGCGTCGCGCCGTTCCTCGTCAGCTTCATCCTCCTCGCCATCGGGGCCGGCCTCTTCAAGCCCAACGTTGCCCCGTTGATCATCGACCAGTATCAGCACCAACGGGAGTACACCAAGGTACTCAAGTCTGGAGAGAAGGTGCTTGTCGACCCGGAGACGACCATAAGCCACATCATGCTTGTTTTCTATGCCTTCATCAACGTGGGTGCCTTCTTCTCCATCGCCGTGGTGTATATCGAGAAGTACCACAGCTTCTGGCTCGCCTACTTGGTGCCGGGGGTGGTATATTTCCTCCTGCCACTGCTATTGGCAGCCATGTACAAGCGCACAGTCAGGAAAAAGCCCCAGGGCTCCGACCTGACTCGATTCATCAAAATCACAACCTCAGCATTGAGGGCAAGCAAGGGCAATATCCTCTCCAAGAACCTCTGGGACAACGTGAAGCCCTCGACACTGGCTGAGAGAAACATCCACGTCGACTACTCGGAGAAGGACGTCGGCGACACCAGCCGCACCTGGCAGGCAGTCCAGATCTTCCTATACATACCCATCTGGAACCTGAATGATGGCGGTGTCGGTGCTTTGCAGAGCAACCAGGGCGCCAGCATGGTCTCCGACGGTGCACCAAACGATCTTCTGGGCCACTTCAACCCCCTGGTGATCGTTGTCTTTTCCCCATTCATGGCACATGTCGTGTATCCCCTTCTCGAGCGCAAGAAGATCAGGTTTGGACGCATCAGCCGGATGACCTTTGGGTTCGTCTTGGCTACCATCTCTGGCGTCATCGGCGCCATCGTCCAGTACCGCGTATATGCGACGAGCCCGTGGTAAGTTACCTGGCCGTCCGTCTTGAGGACATCCTCGTTGTTGCACCGTCCACTGACGCGAATGCTCTCTATACAGCGGCTACTTCGCCAGCACCTGCGACGAGGTGTCACCCCTCTCCATCTGGCTGCAGATCCCAAACGTCGCGCTCGGCGCCATGTCCGAGATCTTCGTCAACGTCACGTCGTACGAGCTGGCCTACGCCCGTGCCCCGGAGCACATGAGGGCTATCGTTGTGGCCCTCTTCCTCTTCATGACGGCCCTGAGCAGCGCGCTGGGCCAGATATTAATCCCAGCTATTGCGGACCCCACGCTTGTGTGGGCGTGGGCTGCTCCTGCTATCGCGCTTGCGGTGCAGACTGCCATTTTCTGGTGGAGGCACCGTAATGTGAACGATGATGTCTTCATGACCTATGAGGAGGACTACCAGCCGAAGACCCCCGAGAGCAAACAGGTCGTGGAAGATGACAAGGAGACAAAGGTGTGAGTGACGTGAGCCGAGTGTGTGGTTCCGAGCAAGGGAGGACGGGATAGTCAGCACTCGCATGTTGTACGTTATAGTGACGGGAAAATCCACAGTCCCAACATGCGACCAACGGCTTTCAGTGTTCCGCCTCGCGGGCTGAGAGCTTGAGTGGCTTGTTGAAGAACTGATGAGGACGGTACTGTTGAAGCCAGAGAGAATCTCACATGTTGAGCGTCACTTCATAGCTGTTCTGACACTCTCCAACTTTGTACAGAATGCCGCGCGTTTCTGGTGTCTCTCAGACCGACAACCCAGAAACGTAACATAAATTGCCCGAGCGGCTCTTCGCATTGATGGGGGTGGGGGATACTAGATGGTCGATCGAATAGTATGAATAGCACCATGGGTCTCAACTGTCCACTTGACGTCCTCCGTAGCAAGGATGATTCGACTAGTTCAAAATCAACTGTATGGGTGGTGCATCACACAGAACATATCGCTGCCTGAATTTCTCCACACACACAGAGAACACGGCGAGGGAGTGGTTGCCTAAGTTGCAATAGAATTATCTCTGACACAAAGAGCTTGGAGTCGTGTCACAGCGGGCCACATATGCAGTGGAATGTTCAAACACGCCCGCAGGGCGACGATGAATGTTACCTCAGCAAGCAGCCATCAAGAATGTAGAACAGGTGTGCACCGCGAAGGGAGTTTTACCCCTCGCAGATGAGCACCTTGAAGGAACGTGATCGGTAGCACCGCGTCGCTGTTTGTCCAATATCTTCTGGGAGCCGTACTCGCGGTGGCATCATCGTGGGAACTCCGGGGGCGTCAGCAAAGCTGAGCGGACGCCCGTCTCGCCTATCGCTTCTCGATCAGGACAGCCTGGCGCCCTCCTGGGCTGGCTGGAGGTACGAGACACCACCCACCGGCCGGTGCCGCCTGCGCGTGCAGCGAGGAGGGGGCTCACCAGCTGGTGGGAGCCGAGCGGACCAGGCTCGTCAGCGCGTCTGACGGGCGTGGTGGTGAGAGTGTGAGAAAGCCACAGCCTCTCCATTTTCCCTGACTCGCTCATTCTCGTCCTGGGTCGAGGGCGGAGACCTTAAATGCCACGGTTGGGCGTCATGATGTGCCTAGCTGCTGACGCCGCGCAAGTGGATCAGGAACCGCTCACATGCCGGACGACGTTTGGGGCAGCAGATGATTGGAACATGAGATCACTTCAACGACGGTTCCAGAGTGGAGGGCTCAACGGTCTCGAGATCCTCGACCGGGGGCGAATCTGCCACGACGGGCGCTTGCTCGCTCTCATCGGACGGAGTCGCACGGCAGCGCAAAAAGCAGCCATTGATCGTCACTAGACGGAAAACTCAGGTATGACGACGCGAAGTGTTGGGGAGACTGGCCGGCCTGGGAGATGAGAAAAAGGAGGGCCGTCTCCCCACCTTGGCTGCTTGTTCTTCATCTGAGCTCCCGTCACTGGCCAACCCAACCTGTCAGCTCGCAGCTCCCGTGCATATGGCTGACTGTGTTCATGCAGGTCAGCCGGGGCCCGGGCTGCTCTATTAGTCGCCTGGTGGCGTAGCGGAAAATCCGAGCCATCGGCACGGTACTTGGGGGCCCCGCGGTGACCAATGGCCTGCCGATCAGGCGAGTATGGCTGAGGCGCCCGGTTTGGCTGCCACTGGCTGGGCCAGCTGGGCTTGTATGCTTATTAGGGGGGTCTGGAATGGTCCGATCGTCCGATTCGCGGAGAGAGGTGTGTCCTAAAGCCAATGTAGCCGGCCAGCCGGCCAGACCCCGACGTTGTACTTTGATATCACACCTGATGCAGTGCGACCCTACCGGCCAACGGCCCTGCGGCCTCGGCGGGGGGTTGAGGGCTTGCAGGCCGCACAATTTGTCCGGCCAGACACACCATTCTACAGTGCTCTCTGACAACTTTGTTGGATGATGCCAGGATGAGACACACTGTCGCACATCTTTGAAGCTTGGACAGTGCGAGGCAACCCTTTTCCTTCAACAGACCGTAGGCGAGCAATTCGGTCGTGCAGAGAAAGGGGGGAAGGGTGCCACCATCTTCACGACTATGAAGCCGGAGGGAATGAACACGAGGTCTTTGTGCTTGTCTTCACTCCTCCCCCCGAGTCTTGGTCTAGCAATCGCTCAGCATGGAGACGGACGGACGGTCTGTTGCCGTTGCAGATCCAAGAGGCACCAGCAACGTCTCGCCCAGAGCCGTGGCCTCGGGACTTTACCGGATAGCCGGTCAGGTGTCTCGGGGCGGGGCAAGCTTGGGCAGAGGATGCTTTCGAGACGTGTGGGTTGTCGCCCGAGCTTTGACGAAACTTGTGCAGGACGGACCGATGCGCGGACGGACCGTGAAAAGCTGAACAGTCCGAGCACCTCGCCCGATGGCAGTAGGCTCTTGCTTCCGCGGAGGGCTTATTAGCGGCCGGAAATCCGGGAAATCCGGCAAGTTATCGGTAGTGCTCAGATGCTCAGACATCGGCATCGTGACAGACTGGATCAACTGCTGTGGGTGTTTCCGTCCGGGCGCAAGGCAGCGCGGGAAAGAGTCAGTAGGCCGCTTTGGAATGGGATTCCTTGATTCAACTGGGCCGGCTTTGGTAAGGCGTTCGGCCGACAGAATAGCGGGCAGGCTTGGCAGGGTAAGATTGGATATAGATGCAGACGGGTATTATTAGGGGGGCGAGCATGGATGTCTTCCGCGGGCGGAGATCGTGTCCTGATTTGGATAACCCAATCCCACCGTGCCGGAATGCTACGAAACATTGCACGATTCTGTCCAGATCTTCTTCCAGACGTTAAGGGCTCTGTCTTCCTCTGGGGTGGCTGATGAGACAGCAGCCTGGCAGCCTGGCTGTGTTGAGTCGAGCAATGCAGTCAGCACCCGAGAAGGAGAGGAAGAGAGAGGGGGGAGATTCGAGCTGGATCCCTAGGTACAGTAGTGACAGTACATTGTATCTACAGGGTCTCGTCTTGCCTGTGCTTGGTCAGTCAATGAGCGAGAGAGCGTATTTGTACGTATGTGATTGTGACAAGTGGGGTGCCCAGTTGGCTGCCCCACTCGGCGTCCTGACCCATCACACGGGACCGTGGTACAGCACAAGGGGGCAGGGGGGGGGGCAGGGTGGGGCACAAGCCGCTAACAGTCATAGTGCGGCATGGATCAGCTGTCAGTCCATCAGCCCATCAGTCAAGACTCTTCGCAAGCCAGCATACCGGTTCCTACCCCTGCCCTGCACTGCACCTGCGGCCTACATACCAACCAGCCTTGAGACCGCGGGTGTGTAGTGTACTATGTGTATTCGTTCGCAGCATGTGGGCTTGGAAATATTTTTTTAAAGGTGCTTCCATGATTCCCCGAAATGACCTAGCCTCGCTGGGACAGTGTGCGCAGCACAGAGTACGCAGTATTGTTGTAGTATTTAGTATATATATATATATATATATATATATATATATAGAGAGAGAGAGAGAGAGAGAGAGACTTGTCATGGCCGATCCCAGTATGGAACCGGAATGACGTTGATCAACAAACTCAAGGCGGGCGGGCTGGGCCGGTGTCTATTGTATAGCATACACCCCAGAGGCCCCCTCCTCCCGCAAAGCATCTCCACATACTGGTCTCACCTGTCACGTCGCCCGCCAGCCAGCTTGTCCGCCCACTGGGATGGTCCGGCAAGATGGCAAATGATCATTGCCATCAGCGCTACCTGTGGATATGTATATGCTGTGCTGTGCTGTGCCGTGCCGTGCCTGTGCTGCGCTGGCAGAGATGCTGATAGGGCAGGCTGGACGTGCTGTGATCTGATCGACGGTGCCGTGCTCAGCACGTCAGGGTGCGTCGCCCATCATGTCGGGAATCGGTCTCATGTACGTACATGGTACAGTACGTTTGCCCAAAGCACCGCCTGGGCTCCCACCACAGTCGCACTGTGGCAGGGTGGGACGCGATGAGAGGGCGAAGCAAAGCAAAGCGAAGCGCCCAGCCTCCGGTCCTTGGCAAGCCCCCCAAGGCTGCCCAGCCGCAAATAAACTTCGGCGGCTCGAGGCTTCATCAGGCCCTGTCCCGCTCCGTTCTCCCTTCTCGGCCAGGCCAGGCCAGCCTATTACTCATTACTGTACGGCATGTGCATGTGCGGGCACGGTACCTGGAGGTGGCAGGCCGACTCGACACACAGTCTTCTTCTTTTCCATTCGGACGGCCATGTGCGGTGAGACGACCCATAGCCACCCTACCTTGTGCGTGTCAGCACTCGGTGACGACACCCGGGCATGTCCCGCATCTGACAGCTGAACCGAGGGGAAGGAAGCTTTGATTCGATGCCTTGCGTGATCCCAAGGGAAGGATTCAAGGTTTGTTCCAAAGGACAGGACGAGGAGGGGTCGTGTTGGGAATCGGTGTTGGTTACCGAGCCGCTGGTTTTAGGACCCCATCATTCATGCTCGTGCCGTCCCAAATGC
Organism: Diaporthe ilicicola; assembly: GCA_023242295.1. Taxonomy (NCBI): domain Eukaryota; kingdom Fungi; phylum Ascomycota; class Sordariomycetes; order Diaporthales; family Diaporthaceae; genus Diaporthe; species Diaporthe ilicicola. The sequence continues at coordinate 52,980 of JALPVH010000210.1, forward strand.
GCTGACCAAGTCAGCAGCTCGGGTCGGGGGATGTGGTGGGTCGCCTGAAACTGGGGGCGCGGCGGCACTGCTGTGGCAGAGGTCAGAGGGGTGGCAGACGGTGGTGGCAGAGGTGAACCGTGGCCGTGCGACGCATTAGCATGGCACGGTCTCTGCCCTTCTCGCCCTGCACACAAGGGGCCATCCCGTGCCCCTCTTGCCAGCAGTTCGGCTTTTGCAGAGGGTGCATTTTAACTTTCGGCCAAACCAAATCAATGGCGGCCTGGCCTGACACAGCTTGGTTGTTACCGGAACCATGGTGATGAGGGCTGGCATTGATTGCTTGCGCAACACGGGTTGAACCAGTCAGCCACAGCAACAACAAGTGTCGTAGTGCTCTAGTTGACTGCTGTCAGGCATCATTCCTAAACAGGCTACTGGACTAGTAAACATCTAGCCTGTACTCCGTACTGTATACAACGTGCTGCATCATAGTCCATACAGTACAGTGCACTATACATACGATATGGTCAGGCACTTGAGCCAAGTAACTCCGTACTCTACACCACAGGGCACTAGTTTGGTGTGGGCCCAGATCCAAGGTTGGAAGGTTCAAATCCCGTCGAGCCTGCAGAAGCTTACCCAAGCTGGGCAGGCTGTAGGCCACCCCCCGGTCCCCAGGTTCCCCGGCATGTACACAATGTACACACCCAGCAATGCCTCGCCCAAGAGGAACCTCGCACACCCAGGCAGAAGGCAGGCACGCCCCGCCCACTCACCCGCAGCGCTATGACCACTACCCATGTCACCGGGGAATGGAAGCACGCTTCGTTTCCAGGATTCCTGGTGCGCTGGCCCCGTCGAGATCCCCATTGGTTCCGCAACCTTGGGACTGGCCCAGCTGAGAGGTCCCAATGTCTCGTTCCTCGTTCCCAGCCTGTCCCAGCTGTCCCAAGAGATGTCCCAGACCTGCCCAGCGCGTGCCCATGCCCGCACGCTGGTAGGCTTACCACAGCTCCTCACCAGAGGCCCGCCGTCCCAGGCCCGTGTTTCCTCCCGTCTTCCCTACCTGTACAGTCTGCACACTGCTATGCAGTCTACTGTACAGTTTCCCTATGGGCTGGGCCCCACTGGTCCCCTGCCAACCTGCCAGCCAGCTCCAGTCACCATGCACACCACCAGGTGAACTAGTTGGTACCCACCTCGACCCGGCCTGGGCACCTAGGCTGATCCCAGCCAGATTTCTGGCGCCGCCGCTCTTGAACCCACTGCGACCCTCGTCCTACGCCAATCTTGCATCCTCCTGGTTTACCGACTCATTCTCATCCTCACCCTCTCTCTGACCTTCTTCCTTTCTCTCCCTACCTCTCATCCTCCCCTACCCGTCGCCCACGATTCGACCCCGTCGACGTCCTTTTTGCGCCGGGCGTCTTCCGACGCCTCAGTCAAGCAGCGACATCAATCCACAGGCCTGTGGCAGTAACGAGAGTGGCCGCTTTGGTTTTTGAAACGCTGGTCTCGCCCTGCCCCGTCCGCTGCCAGCTGTCGGTCTTCATCTTCATCGCTTTGACCGAACTCAATTCCACCCGCCTCAATCCCAGCACCTTAATTTTCTTCTTTCCCTTTCTTCACCTTGCCTTTCAGTGCCTTGCTTTGCTGTGCCCACCGGCCCACCACCAGGCCAGGAAAATCAGAACATAGCCAGAGTAAGCTCATTTGCTACCGCCTACCGTCCTCTCGGCGTCGCAACTTTCCCAGACGTCGCTTTACCTTTTATCACAAATTCCCCAACAACACATACAGACACACACAGACACACACACACACACACACACACACACACACACACACACACACACACACACACACACACACACACGCACACGCATACCCAGCTGGATTGCAATTGCGCCTGCCGCTGTGAGCGCCAGCCGCGCCATCTGCCACGCACAAAACTCGTTGCTAACCCGTTCGTCTCGCTGGCAGCTGGGCTATTGACCATCGCGTGTCCCAGCCCCACGCTCTGTGCTATTATTCTTCGAGTGCAGGCTTTCTTTCTGTACTCGCCTCTTTGTACTGTTCTGTATCACCGTTACTTTTACTCGCGTGCACCGCACGCACGCACCACCACCACAGGAAACATGGTGTCTGTTCTTGGTCCACCGGCGCCGCCGACTCGGGAGGGCGAGGTCATGACCATTTCAAGAGTCACCCGCGACGGCAGACGCCTTCACTATGACCTCCAGGTTCTGCAGCAGCCGGAGCGGGCCCGTGCCTGCGGTTCTGGCCCAAAGTGTGAGACAAAGCAATATTCATCCACCTCCCAACGCGTGCACCCCCCCGACTGACTGGGAATCACAGCTTCTGCCGATCGCCGACCGGTCGATCCACCACCTGTTGTGCAGATGAAGATATTTGAGGGCGCACACAGGGAGAACGCCAAGGATATCACATTCGCCTACAACGCCGATTTCTTCCTCTATGCTAACCTGCACCACGCCCACGATGTGGCCAGCAGCCGCCTCGCCCCTCCTAGCACGCCTCCCGTGCTCACCGGCATGCCCGTTTCAAGCATGATCTTGCTTGACCGGCCAACCGAGGCCGGCTACTTCATCTTCTCCGATCTTTCCGTGCGCCACGAGGGCAAGTACTATCTTACTTTCTCCCTGATGGAGGAGGTCAAGGAGGACAGGGACAAGGATGCCGACGAGCCCATGTCTGGCACCGATGAGATTGTTGGTCCCGATATGGGCCCGGGCCAGGAGATGCGCTGCTGGAACTTCCGAACGACCGTCCAGACAGACGATTTCGACGTTTACAGTGCCAAGAAGTTTCCAGGCCTGCAGGAAAGCACTCTGCTCAGCCGCACCGTCGCCGAGCAAGGCTGTCGTGTCCGTATCCGCCGTGATGTCAGGATGAGACGGCGTGAGAAGGGCAAGGGCAACAAGGACAACAGCGCTCGGGATGACGAGTACGCTCGTGCCGCTGCGGCAGCCGCGGCGCCGCCCCCGGAGAGGACCCCGACCCTCCGCGGCCGGTCTTCCAGCAACACCAGCCTTGAGCGCGCCCCATACCCTCAGGACTTGCATCGCCGTCCGTCGGGAATGGAATTCGCCCCTCCAAGGCCATCCTTTGCTGCTTCCGAGCCTTCGGCGAACAGGCACCTGACCTTCGGTGGACAACCCATGGCATATCCTCACCCGCAATCGGTACCCACCTCGCCGTCATACCCACCACCCGGAGCGCATTACGGTCACAGGCCATCGTACCCTTACAAGCCGGAGCCGTCGCCGACTCAGGCTTATTCCCCTCAGAGTGGCCCCGCTCCTAGAGACATCTACCAGCGACCACACCCGGCTGCACACCCTGCACACCCTGCTCCCCCTGCACTTGCACCCAGACTTGAGCCGGATGTGGAGCCACAAAGGCCTCGTGACACCATCCTCCCGCCCATCTCGGAATTTGCCAATGGCATCGCGCCACAGCGAAAGTACTCATACACGCCACTGCCCATCGCTCCGATGCCGCCTCGTGCTCAGCCGTGCCAACCCCACAAGCCAGATGTGGCTTCGCCTTCGAAGATGGAACCCTACATGACGCCATTCAAGATGGAGCAGCCTCACCCTTCGTACCACAAGGTGGAGTATGCGTCGCCGCCCCCGGCGCCTTCAGGCCCGTACAGCGGACAGCCTCTCCTGGCAGAACCCTCGACGTCGCGTAACAAGCGACGGCACGAGGAGGCCTTCTCGACCGCGGAGTACGGGCGGGCTCAGCACGGCCGGATGGAGAACGGCGTGCGCGAGTACGACTTCAGTAAACCCGAGTACGAGCGCGCATTCGGATCGCGCATCCATGTCCTCTTCGCCCCGGTGAAGAACTAATCCCGTGGCCACCGTGAAGCTGGCAGTCTGTCTGCTGGTAGCTGCGTGTGGATGGATAGCTGCTCATGACCGTATGAGCGCAGTCTTTAATATTCTTTGTGTTGCAACTTTGGAGAGCAACAACCTACCAATGCAAGTTAACCCCTGGGTTTCCCTTTTTTTTTTTTTTTTTTTTTTTGGTCAGATGGGCTGTGTTCGACTCTAGGCGTCTCGGGATCTGGGGATGATATCCGAATCATGCTGGGACTGGGCGTTCTTCTTTGTCTTTTGTTTTGATCGGGCACACGGTGCGTGAGCACCGCAGCAGCGGCGTAACTCACTTGGACGGGGGGCTCCTTTGGACGGGGCCTTTTTGTATTGTTCCTACCAGATATTCTAGTAGCCAGTATGGGAATCTACGTGGATCAACACCGGTCCAAGGCTTCGTTCCTGTATAGGCAGGCAAAAGTATGATTTTCAGAGTAACAGTAGCATGGTCTGCAGTGTCCCTCGTCGACTGTCTGGTGCCACGGCTCGGTCCAATCAGGCAGTTCTCCATCGCGGAGAGAAACAAGTCGAGAAACGGGTCGCGTTGTTTCTTGTTCGTCAGTGTTTGTCCCACCTTATCCCACCTTAGCTGCTGTAGCGTAGTGTACGTGTTTGGTGGGACCCTGGCCCGGGTGCAAGGACCCATGTGTGATTGGCCGGTTGTGCCTGCTGCCCCGCCAACAAGCCTCCACAGCTCGCCGCTTATGTGCCTGGTTAGCAGCCTGGTCGCGTTGTATTGATTGGTCTGGGGAATTCCAGTGCGCCCCTAAGCCTCTGCGACTCTCTGTCCCTCCCCCCAGATGCCAGCCACCGGTCGAGGTCGACTCTCTTCTGCAGCCTGGACCTGTGTTCAGACGCTCGGCAACATTGTCTCCCCAGTCTGCAGACAGGAGCTCGCGCTCGCCCATCGCGCTGGCCATTGGCGCGGCATCAGAGCAGATTGCAAGCTCATTTCAATGCCGACAGCTCCCCCAAAGTAAACAAACACGAGCACGGCCCAGCCTCCCTCTATCTCTGTCGGTCCATTGAACCGAAAACAAACCCGAAAAACCCGCTGTTGCACCTTGCTCCCAGGCCAGGCCTTTCCTTCGATCGTCCATGCCGCTCGTGACGCCAGTCCTGGACACCTCAAATCCACCAGGGCCGTCAGCATGGCGCCGACGCCGCAGAGCCGCTTCCTCGAGGGCTCCATGAACGATCGTGCCAGCAATGCCCCGCCACCCGATTTCCTCGGCTTCGACGCCGAGGCCACGACCGATTATGAGCGGCAGTTTGCGCTGGACTGGCAGCCGCCTGACCTTGGCCTCCACCACCACGGCACCCGCACCAGCTTCATGAGCGTCAGCTCCGCCGTGTCCGCGGCCACCACAGCCCGCAAGCAAAATGGCTCCTCCTTCCTCGCGCCGCTCTGGGGCGGTGTCAAGGAGAGGCTCAGCTTGAACCGCTCCAAGTCTTCCAACAACGTCCACGACCACGATGAGGACAGCAGCTATCACGGCCACGTTATACCACCCACCTTCAAGCATCAGAGGTCGGAAAGCATCAACGTTGGCAGGCGCTCGCGCCACGCCGATGCCGATGCCGACTCCTTCGCCTTCAGCGGCGACGGGGCCAAGCTGAAGAAGTTCTCCAGCGCTGCCGCCGTCCCCAGCGCCACCATGTCCGGGCCCGCCGCTTTTGATCCAAACAGCCGACCAACGCGCGATGAGATCGCTGCAAACTACCAAAGCCTTTTGGCTAGTGGCTTCTTTGGAAACCGCGCGATCCAGTCCACGAGGTTCTCGGCACCCGGCCAGACGCGTGACCGATCGAGCATGCCTTCTGCCGACTCCTTCGCACAGCACATCGCTGAGAATGAGGTCGAGCAACAGGACCGGCATCAAGACGCGCCCCTACTCCCGCCCCCGGACCGCCAACCTCCACCACCGCCCCCAAATCGAGCAGCGCCGCCACCGCCACCTGTTGCTTCGATGGACACGACATCATCATCCTCGTCCTCAAGTCTACCATTGAGCACCACTGTCTTGCTCCACCCCGGCTCCATGGAACAGCAGCAAGCATCTAGGGACATGCCGCCACCTCCATCGCCGCCGAAGCAGAGAAAGCCCGGCCACAAACCATCTCTGTCTTTCTCTTCAGTGCCGTACTCCTCAGCGCGCCCCGCCAACGAGCCTGCTGTCTCGCGTCAATTTCGGCCTCCACCAGTGTCACTTGCTAGATTCTCGTTAGACTCTGGGCGGAGAAGTTTTGGCAACGACTCAAACCGCGGCATCAAGCGTCCTTTCATGTCGATGAATGACTCCGAAACGTCTCTCGACAGGCCCTCGTACGACATTATCAACGGTGACGGAAGTGGAACAATGATCACCGCCTCGGATCACGGTGGTCATGAGAGCGGCGCGCGGAAGCTGGTCAAGAAGTTGCGCAAGTCTGCCAGTCGGATTTCAATGGACCTGGGGAAGACCGTCTCGCGGCCAGCCTCGTCGAACTTTGATGTTGACAACGCTGATGTAAAAGCCGCCGACTCGTCCTCAGCTCCTCGACAGTCAATGTCCTCTTCCATCCGGCGGTCTTTCAGCTGGCGTCTGGGACGCTCGGCCCCGGGAACCAAAGATGATAGGCGCGGGGATTCCATCAGCAATGGCGACAGCACGGACAAAGCCGCCGAAGATGCAGCTGTGCCCCCCTTTAAAAGCGAGCGTTTCATACCGCCATCCCTTTCGGTGATCATGGACGCCCCCGAGAGCCCGGAGCGGAACAAGCTCAAGAAAAGGGACATCCGCGGCCGCCGCCTGCGGCGGCAGGACGCAAACAACAAGCAATCCTCCACTGCTGCTTCCCTGCACCAAAGCCTAGCCCCGCTCCTCTCTCCACCTGGCGATGCAGTGATGATGATGGACTGGCAAAGCACGCGGGCCCAATCAGAACGAAGCAAGAGCCGGAGCCGGAGCAGGCCGAGGCGGTCGGAGCTGTCGATGATGATGATGCAGTCCCAGTCCCGGCCGGGCACGGCGCACAGCACAGACAGCTCATACAGCTTCACCACCAGCAGCGCGGCCGCCTCGTTCGAGCCGCCGCGCCGCCGTAGCGCCGAGGCGGGCACCGCAGGCGACGATGGCATGGAGGGCGTCGAGCCCGCCGTCGAGTTTGTCATCCCGTCGTTCCACTTCCCCAACCGCATCCGCCCAGGGCCCCCGCTGACGGTGATCCCCGACGCGAACAAGGGCATCCCCAGCGTGCCTAACATCCCGGGCGAGTTCAGGGACGTTAAGATCGTCACCGCCAGGGAGAGGGGTGAGAACGGAGACAGCGACGGCGACGGCGCGGAGGAGGCCCAGGCGGGTGGCGCGTGGCCTCGACCACCACAACAGGCTGTGTTTTGAAAGGGACGGCGGTGCCGGGAATGAGGCACGGTCACGCATGGCACCGCCACGCGCCTCTCAAGGGTGTGAGGGCTGGGCATCTGGAGTGCGGTTGGTGGTTGTTACTTGGATAGATCTGCTGGCTTTCGGTGTTGTGTCTCCGCAATGTTTTCGTGGGCTCAACGGCGCAGAAGAAAGACAGTGTGTCTATTTCCATCTCGAGGGAAATCCCCCCTACGTTTGGCTTTGTGCTGTTCAGTCTGGATCAAGGTGTTAGCTGGATGCGGAATAATCAAGAACAGAGGGGAGGGGGGGCCGGATGACAGCTCAAGACGGGGTCGTCACCGAAGAAAGGGGGTCCGGTTTTGTTCCAGGGCTCCTTTCTTCCTCTCTTCTTCCTCCTCTTCCTCTTTGACGAACTCGACGATTATGATGATGTAGAAACATGACATTGGCGAATAAATCTACCGTTTTCTATTACTCTTCCGATGCTCTTGACACGGGAGCTTCGTCGGTGCGCGGATGCAATAGTCATTGATCGTGACGGCTGTGCCAGTGAGGGACAAAGACCAGAGTGAGAACGAAGATCCTTGGCGTCTGCAATTACAGGACGAATCATCAAGCGAAAATTGATATACATGGAATACAGAAGGGTTATCATGAGTAAAACGATGGCTATGTCTCTCCTGTGCATTATCTCAGATAGCACAAGCGTGAATGAACTGGGATGAGGGAAACTTGCTTGGGCGATGGGGGTGAACGTTCCAGATTTTGGCTGGCAAGGTCCATACTGCCCCTCCCCCCGGGGGGGGGGGGGCGCGGACGAAGCTGGAAGGGAATGGTTGTTGGCCTGCGATTTGATTTGGTTGATTATTGACAGGCTGGCTATCTGGGAACAGACTAATATACATCCAACGCAGCGATGCGATTAGATCTCGTGCGAAACAGTCGCAACAAGACATTTCAGTCCATTAGATCGTCTATCAACCATGCCCACGCTTATATGCCCCCGAGTATAAGGGCAGGCAGGCAGGTGGCAGGTAGTCCAAGCTGTGCGCGCAATGGTCCAGAAACCTTGACCCACCTATTTCAAACACCACCCGATCCGAACCAAAATTGCCAGAATCCCGTTCCCAATCCCAAGACACTCATGTCAATTCCTATTATCGTCCAAAGGGAACGTACCAATCCGCTCAATGACATGACAAAGGAGGGAAATTGAAGCGCCGATAGCCAGGCACTGGTCAGCTCATGCACTTGCTCTGTTGGGTCTGAAACAGTAACTAGAGTTCCCCGAGGATAACACCACGAGCCCTTGGCACAGATTGTGGCTTCTGAGCTGAAGATACAAAGCCCCAGGCGGTGGTGAAGATGCCCGGGAAGTGACTGTACAGCATTGCACACGATATGACCAGTAGCAGCGGAATCCAAATGAAGAATAAGTTCCGATCTCTGCTGAGCTTCTTCATGTTTTGCGCATGTGCTTGGCGCAGGTTGTCTTGTTGCTCTTTGGTGATGTTGTTCTTGCGGCCGATCTGCAACAGTTTTGGCAACTGTCTTGCCGCCTGCATGTCTTCCACGCGTGCTTCATCTACCTGTTGCTGCGCTGTCGTTGCCTCTGGCTGATCGTATAGCGCCGCACACTTCCTGTCCGCATCATAGTCGGCGGCGGCCCGCGCTGCAGATTCTTGTTTGCTGTCCAATGCATCCGGAGAGATTTTCCTGTCTTGCTGTCCTCCCGGAAAGATCTCATCATACGCGGGTGGTAGTACCGACGAGGGCATCAGGGAAGACAAATCCCACCATCGATTTTCCTCGCCCGGCGCCACGGGGCGTGGGCCTACAATGTTCGGCAGAAGTGCCGACATGCGCTGCCTGTACGCTTGATAGTCTGGCATCGCCATCATGTTAGGCATCTGTGGCAGATGTGGGAGATTGTGAAAGTGCGTCGTCATGGACTGCTGGAGTTGTTGCAATTGGTCCCTGAAGGCCGCCATGGCAACCGCCGGTGATGCCAAGCCTCCCTGCTCCGGAGCATTTGGGATGTCGATGAGTGACGGTCTCGCATTAAGACCCAGGTTGCCCCGCGAGGATCTCCGCTTCATTTGCAGCCATGTGTCTTCCTCGTAGTCTTCATCCGAGCTGAAGGCCACCTCGTCCTCTGATTCGGACATTTCACTGCTTGAGAATTCGTCGGATGGAGGGTATGCCCGAGGTGGCTCCCAGAATGAGCGCAACGATGTGGCACTGTTGGCGCGGCTGTGGAGCGTGCTGCCTCTTCTCCCTGCACGCTTGATGGCACGGATAACGTCTCGGGTCGTAGCAACATCCGAAGCAAGCAGATTTTGCCGTGTCTTAAGTGCAGGGTCCGCCTTGTGCTGAATGAGCCGCCTGACCAGCTCGGGGTGGTTGTGCATTGCTGCGTAATGCAATGGGGTATAGCCTCCGACGTCCTGTATGTTGGGGTTGGCGCCTCTCACCAGCAAGCCTGCGGTAAATCGATGAAGACCGAGGACGCACGATAGGTGAAGCATCGTGTGTCCAGTCTTCCGGCGGAGATTGAGACGAGCCTTGTTAGTGCTGTCATCCATGTCCAAGAGATCAAGTACTTGAAGCAATTTCGTTTCTAGGTTCATATTGTAGCCCGAAGGACCACCGTTGAAGTTGCCATTACCGTTCAGGGAAGACGAGTTTGAGTTGTCGATAATCCGGCTGACAAAGCCACGCAATTCGTTGGTGTTCCCTGTGAGTTTACCTGAGAGCACATTCAAAGCAAGGCGAAGCAAGTGGTTTTCACTATCATCCTTGTAGGTGAAGGTGGCCTGCGGCCTGTTTTGCAAGGACGGTAGGAGCTGGGGCTGGCCGTTGGGCCCCCTCAGGGTAACAGGGACTGTTCCGGCCACATGGTAAGGGGGCAAGAGACAATGAAGAGCCTGCTCGCCCCAGAATGTAGTTGTAGTAGCCTTCGTGTCTCCAAAAATGACGTCCAATCCTTGGTAGAAACCAGAGCCTAGTATAGTGACCTCGATTCCGCCCGTCGTTGGCCCTTCGTTGGGAATGACCTTGTGGATCACGGACATGGGCATCGGCTGCCTAAGCTGATTGGTGTTCGGGAATGGCGTAGGTACAGGAATGCCATGAGCCAGCATTTGGCCGACCTGACTGAGTTGTGGCTGTTGCAGCGCGCCGTTTCTCAGTCCATTTGGACTTGGTGGTCGGCTGGTGTGTGCTGAAGGAGGGGCAGAGAACAATGGCGTTGCTGATACGCTATCAGTAGCTGAGGATCCACTGGCGTCTGAGAAAACGACTTGTTCGCTGCTGTTCGGAGTGGGAGGTCCCACAGGAAACGGCGGATTCTGAGCAGAGGCGCTCGGAATGAAGCTACCATCACCGGCACCGTCGGAGTAGGAGATCGTGCTTGGTGGGGTGAAAGGAGAAGTCGAAGACGAGGGTGCTGGCTGACCATTTTGCAGGCCGTTCGGTGGTTGCGGAGCAAAACTGGCCGTCTCGAGACGAGTCATGTGCAGAGTCGTGGGCAACTTTGCGCCGCTTGATTTTCTCTTCTTCGCAGACGGACCCAATGGACTGGGTGAAGGCGGTCTTGAAAGGACTCGAGGAGTCGGCACAGCAGAGGTGCGCTGAGATGAAGTGCCAGAATGGGTCGGCGGAGGTTGAAGAGCGTTGGCACTGCGCTTCAAAGCCTGTATATCGGATGTTGACTGCGATTGCCGGAATGGGTGTCCAGGTTGGACGGCGTTCATGTCATTGATGCCGCTTGATGCAACGGGAGCCACCGCAGCGACTGACGAATCGGCGGTATCACTCGCGACGATCGAGGTGATAGGGTTTGGGGGTGGCTGTGTTTTGTGATCGTCGGTGATCATGATGGAAGGCGACAGGCCCTGGGTGACAACCTGACCAAGGTGGTCCTTGAGGGTAAAGATGACCTGGAACCCAAGTTTCTCATGGTGATGGCGACAGTAGCAAGCAATTCGCATGGGCGCCTCGATCTGCAGTGTTCCGGTGGGCCTTATCTCTTCCGGCGGAGGCTGTTGCCACTCCTTGACCTCCTGTGTGTTGAAGACAATGACTCTCTTCGTCTCGTCCTTCTTCCAGTTCTCCTCCTCCTCTGGTTTCTTAACCTTCTTGCGATTGGCACGCTTATGCTCTCGCGTGACACAGCCGGGGCAGATGTGGACCTCACCGCCATTTTCGGGCCTGTCATCACCCTCCGGCTCTGACCTCAGTTCCACGGGATGTCCGGAGACTGCAGCACGAGCTAGTGCCTTGTCCTTCAGTCCAGGTTTGGCCATGGCACTGGTACAGACGAGCTGGGTGAAGAGTTCGAGCGTGTCTGGTGCAGGGGCCGGCCTCGGTTTGGCAAGCAGCTTAGGCTTCGAAATAGTATGCGGCGGGAGATGTATCTTCTTCACGCCCGCTGGCACAGGGTACAAAGTCATCTTGATGGGTATCTGCGTCTCCACGCGAGACTTGGGAGGGATGGAGTGGATGGTCAACTGGGGCCTCTGTGGTGTGAAAGAAGGCTGCTGCAGTATCGGAAAGCCCATACTGCCGGAATTTGGGGCGGTCGCGGTAAAATCCATTGGCCCGGTGGCCGCATTGCTTGGCGATAGTGACTTGGCACTGAACCATGTGCTACCCGACGGCAGACCATTGAAGTCGGTCATCTCACTTTCGACGGAAGCGAAGTTTGGCACCGCAGACGGTGAAGAGCCCTGGCTGAATACCATGTGTGAGGTCGGCGACACTTCCCTGGAACCGGCGGTGCGAAGACCGTTCATGGACTTGCTCAGAGAGTAGTTCTGCTATGAACATTGAGAAAGGGAGCCGAGAAAAGGAGTCGGGTCGCTGAACTTACAGAGTGACGCTTGTTGCGGTAGGAATAGGGGGACTGCGCAGACAGTGGAGAGCCCTTGAAGGAGAAGACGTTGTGATTCTCGGTGTCCTCTGGGGGAGGCTCGTCCGAGGCGTTGGCAGCCATGGGACTCTGACTGCTGTCTGACGGACTCGAGGAGTCGTGCCTGGGAGCGAATGTTGCGTCGCCAATATCTACATGTTCGCCATATGGAGACTGGTCAAGAGCTGCGGGATTGATGGTGCCGTTGCCATTGTCGAAAATGGAAGGCATGTGGTCGATGTCTACAAAGTCGCCCTGCTCCTCCCAGTCCAGCCTTGGCTGTGCGTCGAGCTGGTCCCACATACCAGCCATGTCGACATCGCCGCCGTTCATAGCTGCCGCTGACAGCGTGGAACTGTCGGTCCTGTGTGTTGTGGATGAATCGGAGGCGGAATCTTGGTCGGAGGCGGTCGGTGAGGGGGCGGAGGGGATGTGACCGGGTGCCGACTGCAGGACGCCCTGCTTGGGCTGGGAGAGATCGGGGTTGGATTGGATCAAGTCGAGGAAATCCGCGGACCCGTCGAGGCTGAGGTCGGGATCGAGTTCGGAGTAGGCGTCGTAGTTGATGAAGCTGAGCTCGGACATGGAGACACCGTCGTTGGGACTGGTGGGCGGCATGACCAGCGAGAAATGCGGTGCAGGGCGTCGTCAGTCGGACGGTGTCCGACTTGGGTCCCGACTCAGCGCGCTGCGAGATGTGAGATGTGAGGACGGGGTTGTGGGCGTATGTATGACTGGGTGCGCGACTTGGGTATTTCCAAGGTCAGTCAATTGGGCGTGAAACCGAGTGCCGTCGCTGCCGTTGGCGTTGGCGTCGGCGTCGGCGTCGGCGTCGTGTGTGTATTGGAAGCAAGGCGTCGGCGAAATGATGGGGGATGGGGTATGGGTGCGTGTAGTGATGTTGGGAAGAGTCAAGTGGCGTTTTTGGGAATAAGAATGGGTGACAGGGCAGAGCGAAGCGGAGGAGATTTCCTGGGTTGGAGGGCAAGCCCGCACAGCACAGCACAGCACAGCGAGGCACCAGCACCTTGCACCAGCGGCACCGCCAGACAGCACGAACAGCACGCAGGCTAGTGGAGACTCGGGGCACGCAGCGCTGGATGGAGGGTTGGCAGGCTGGGAATGCTCGGGAAGGCGGTAAATAACTGGGGACAGGGTCCTTGGATCTGGACCGGGTGGGCTCTTGGCCGTGGGCCGTGGCACCCTAGCCAGCCTAGCAGGTGTCGTACGTACGCAGCAGGAGCGTGGCTGTAATGCTACCAACCCAGGTTTCGTTTAGCGCGGGTCGCGAGGAGGTGCTCTGGAGTAAACCATGCAGCAGGCAATAAATCGTGCTGTTCTGTGTGTATGCTATATGCAGAAACGATACTGTACCGGAGAGCGCTTAGACTCCGTACTTGGTCCACTGCATCGGCTGGTGGTGCTGAATGAACCAAGTCTGCATCCTTTGAGTATCTGGGGTGCTCTTCTCTAATGTGTGTAGACAGACAATCGATAGATGGATGGGATGTGGACCGGGTATGAGACGGAATGGGCAACGGGTTTGTCCGAGTTGCGGGCGGCTGTTTGCTTGATTGCTCCGATCAGGGGTTTTGGAACAACCAAGTCGATTGTTCCATAATCGTCGTCGGATGGCACAGACAGAGCGGGGGGGGGGGTGTTTAAGGGAGTGCACCGACTGTTCGGCTCTGGCTATCGAGGGTGACTGACCGAGAGTGGCCCGCGGCAACGTTGGATATTGTAGACTATCTACACTGTGATGGGATGGGATGGGGTGGGATGCGAGCCAGGCAAGACAAGACACACAGAGCCTTGGTTTTGGATTTCGTGGATGGACAAGTCAAAAGTGGAGTTGGCAGAGTGTTAGCGTCGCGAGAGAAAAGGCTACTGCGATCCATCCCGTCTCTGCGATTACTGATGCTGATTATCTACTGGACAGTTGACAGGGCCCCCACCACCCTCCCAACACTGAGGTTTTGCTCTGCCCTGCTGCCCTGCTGCCCTGCTGCCCTGCTGGTCTGTTGCGGACGTGGTACTGGTTTACAGTATTTAGCTGAGGGATCGGTACCTAGATACCCGACAGATAGCACCCAAGACCCCGGCACGCCAGGCTCTGAGCTCTGAGACCCCTTTGTCGATGGATATCTTTGGATCGCATATCTACATTCCCCATGGGGACGGCCAAAATGGCATCTTCCGTTCGTGTCATGTTTCTCTCCCTTTCCCTTTATTCCTATCATCATCGTCTTCAGGGCTGCGTCTTGATCTCCTTTTACGCCTTTTTCCTTTTTCTTCTCCCGTGTCCGAGGGCCCTCTTGTTGGTCCTTGTCTGGCCCTTGGAAAACGTTGTTGCCCTCACGTTCCAGTGTCAATAATTACGTGCAGGTACTGTGTCATATTGCAACGCACGCCAACAAACCTTCCTGCCTACACAGGTACACAGGTACATTGCTTGCCTATCATGTGTGCCCTGCCTGCTTTTGTACCAAGGGTGTCAGGTAGCCTGGGCCCTTTCCTGGGCCCTGTCCTTGTCCTCGCAGTCGTCCCATCACGCAAGCTGGGCCCCAGACAGCCAGCCACGCCAGCCAAAGGCAAACTTGGTGCAGTCGACAGATGCGGTGCAACTATTCGCAATCCCCTGCTACGGCCTGCCTGCCTGCCTGCCTGCCTGCCTGCCTGCCTGCCTGCCTGCCTGCCTGCTTTGACAGTGAAGTATATCTAGACTATCTGCCTGCCCGGGTACTACTTGGCTTATGTGGCCACTTGGACAGGGCCAACATTACATACTTTATTGCAGGCTGAGGAGATTTGATGTCACCGTTGCTTCCGGACATGGTAGATAATTGATACTCGTAGCTCGTCACACAGCAGCCTTGTGTGCATTATCAGACCGACCGACATCGCTGCTTCTCTGCTGCAGCTGCAGCTGCAGCTGCAGCTGTGGCTGTGGGCTCTCGTCTAGGTAGGGTAGTTCAAGGCAGGAAGAGGAGGACAGGAGGAGGAGCAGCAGCAGCAGGAGGACGAGGTTCGTATCCCCCTCCACCAACTGCAGCTTCCTTGTAATTCGACCCCTATGCATCCTGATACGCCCATCCAATGACCACGATTTCGCCGGCCGAACTCTCGCACAAAACCTCTGCCTGTGTCCAGACGTGATGCTCCCCCGCCTGGCATGCAGGGCCTGCAGGCGTGGTGACCTTGCAGCACGGCCGTGCAATCCGGTCTGGCACTAACCAAACCATCCGGGATTTAATTCTACGACCATACTCCCGCCCTCACCAACCCTGATTGTGGTCGGTCGACGGAACTAGGCATTGTTTTGCGAACGTGAATGACTATGACAGCACATCCCAATGTAGTCGTGACCTAGCCGCCTTTCGACACAGAGGCTGCCTAGTATTATTAGATGTGTGTTGCCCAAATATGACGCCGACGGCGTGTCCGGTGACTAGCTTCCGCTACATCATACAATATTTACCGCAGCAGAGTGGTCGCCACTTCGCAGTGAGGAGTCGAGCACATGTCCGACGCGTCAATTTCCAGGGGCACCCCGGCTGAGAGTACTCGCAGATGTTGTGACCTGCATGGACGTTGACGCGAATGGCTCAATATTAGCTCTGGGGATACTGCTAACCGGCCCAATTCAGGTCCAGGCCCCATGGGCCACTACTTCAGCGGCGGCGAAAATTATTATTAGGAGCTTCGAGGATAGGAGCTTGTGTGGAGCTCGCGCCTGCATAATCGACCATGATCACAGCTGCAGCTTGGGTTTCATCGTGGCTCTCGGAGGCACACGCTGCTGCTGTGCGGACAATCCCTGCCGCCCTGAAAGTTGATCGATGTTGCAGCGAGCGCTACTGTCCTATGTACTGATCTCCATCGCGTCAAATGTCCGCCGGCAGCTGGCAGCTTTGGCAGGGGGCTGAGGCTGCAAAACACCCTCACGCTATATCCAAAGCAGGCCAAGATGGCTGCTTGCCTTCAACGTCATGTCGCCCAGCGGCCGTCAGATGCCAGCCAGCTGCAAGCATGATCCGCAACGCCATCAGGTCCCTCGCCCTGGTTTGGCGGCCTGACAATCTGCGCTGCAACAGTAATCTTGGTCCGGGTGGGTCAAGCGATGCCCCTGCTTCTTTGGGAATCCCCATCACGGATCTCATCAGGGAACCGGATCGTGCGGCTCGCGGGCTCTGGAGCGGGCCGACTCGCGGACCGCGGAGGAGTAGGAGCATTGTCAGTCTCCTGCGCAAGCTCATGCGACCCACTCGTCTCTCTCTCGTCTCTCGGCCGGTCGCACGAAGCGACCGGTGGCCCGGGCCGCTCTGGTGGAGATTGTATCTGCTGATCCTGTTGCAGTGGAGAGGTTTCCGTTGGAATGACAGTCCCACCGATGCGCCAAACAGCTCTTACATGGTTTGTGCGCTGCGCCGCATTACTGTCCGGTCCAGACGGATTCCGTCGATCGCGACTCGGAGAGCTGCGGCGCGATGTCGGGAGACTCGGTAAGCGAGGCGTAAGCCTGTCCATGCGGCTCCTAATACTGAAAGGAGTATCGGCGTCGCGATCCTCGGTGACGCTTCGAGAGATGGTCCTTGGTAACCAATACCCAAGCTTGCCTAGAGGTATGCTCAGGCCGTGGACGACCTGTTTGTGCCTGCTATTAGGAACTGGCTGTGTAACGAGCTATAGAGGGAGGGTCTAGACTTGCCACACTACAGATGCATAGGAACCAGACAATCACAAGCACGGCCTCCGGCAATTCTATTACTGCAAAATCTCAAGTTAATTATTTCCGTTTGGGGAAGGGAAGACGAATGCAAGGCATTGTGATACTGCCTTTGGGCTCTGAGCCCCCCCAGGGACTCTTGCCACGAAGCACGACAGCTGCGATGGTACCTCACAAAAGAGGGAAGGATACTTTCCAGGGGATTTACTTACCATCAGGCCTAGGCTTTCCGTTGTCACCTCTCAGTGTCTCCAAAAATTCCCGAGTGATGTACAGGTAGAAGATAGCAGACACTCCGATCGGGCCAAAGAATCCGACGAATATGGCCTGGCGAATGTGTTCGATCTGGTGAATCTTTTTGTGGATGGCAAGTACCCAGGGCAGTCTCCGGAAAATCAATATGAGGATGCCCAGGGGGACGAGTCGGTAGAGTGGAATGACATCGTTGGTGAGGAACTTGCCCCAAGGGGCCACCGCACCATACCATATAAAAATACTGATATTCAACAGCATGTCGATAGTGGGCTGGAGGGAGTCGTCCAAAGTCTCCAGACGGAACCAGTCGTCCCAGGTGAAGGTATTCCCTGCAATAAAGCATGCGAGGACGCTGTTGACCGTGGTGAGCCTTCGTGTTCGGAAGAGAAGCAGGACGTGCAGGATACATACTCATCACTTCCGATCATCCCACAGGTGCCGGTGATGAAAAGGGCGAGCGAGAAAGCGAAGACGAGGAAGCTCTCGCGGTCAACAAATTTGTGCTTCTCGGCCCCTGGATCTCGGTTAGTGATGTGCGCTCAAGACTGGTGGGTGCTCGTCGCTCACAGTGCAAAAGCTCCTTCGCGACCCATCCCACAGCAGCGCCGTAGACTGCCGACAATATGATCGTATAGCCCAGGTTCTCACCGAACCACATCCCCATCGCTGTGCTTACCCCTCCGGGCGCAGACCCTGCCCCGTTGCCGGTGTACTTGATCAGGTACAGGGCCAGGAATAGGAAGGGGTACCCCAAGCCGTCGTTGGCCCCAGACTCGGCAATGATGATATTCTGGAGGTCCTTCGGGACGTTACGGTCGGCAAACTTGCCCTTGACGATCACGTTGGACAAGATAGGGTCGGTGGGAGTTATGCACGACCCTACGACAAGCGCGTGCAGGAAGGGCAGGTTGGGGACCAAAGCCCATACGAGGAGACTGGTGGAAAGCCACATGACCGTCATTATCGGGCCAAGCAGGATGGCCAGGGGCTTCCATTCCTTCTTGAGATAACGGCTGGGGAGCTGTACCCCGGCCAGGACCAGCTGGACTATTACGCGTTAGTCGCCTGCTACAGAGCCTGAAGCAATGAACCCTTGAAGATTCTCCTAAAAATTGGATGGCCAAGCGTAGCAGGGAGGGGGCTTATACATACTGCCAAGAACGAGGCGGGAGAAATAGAGTATAATCGAGTCCAAAGTCTCCTGAGACCCACTGAGATACCAAATCAACTCGGTCCTTGGTACAGAAAACCCAGGCCTACTCACGCGTATTCCAGAGGCCTGATGAGGTTGGACGCATGAGGCGAGAACGCCGCGCCGGCCAAGAGCGATATTACTGGTTTGCAGATGTGTCAGCCCGAGGTTTCTTCCAATTTCTCCGGGGCGCAGTAACGAAAGCGAGATGCAATGCCTTGCAGCTCCCGTGGCTGCATGGCGCGCGTCTCCTCCGCAGCCCCGTTGGGCTCCTCCGGCACACTCACATGCTTCAGACAGGTAGAAATGCTCCTTGCACAGGTACGAGACCAGTCCGAACAACGAGACCCATCCTCCCAGGACGGAAAGGCTGATGTTGAAGTTGTTCACCGCCAAGGTCGGCATCATGAATTCTGCGCTCGGGCTAGGCGGCGGACTGTGACGGAGCATGTGTTGCACGGCCTGAAGCCGAGCTCGTCTGCGTCGCTGTGGAACCGCCCTTGTCGTTTGGTGAAGATGAGATCGGAGGGGATCTCATTGGGTTATGGAATTGACCTGTCAGTTGGCTCAAAGGGGTGGGGGTGCAAGCAGAGATGTTGTGCGTCGTCACCTTAGCTTCCACTTCACACCCTCAGTCAACTCGAATTGCGCGCAATGCCCAGTGTGTGGCATTCGTTGTTACCTTGTGCCTTCTTGCTTGCCGAACGAGTAGCAGGGAAGGAGAGAAATATCTTGGTGCTTCCGGTCGACAGAGTTGGGGTTATGAAGTCATAGCCCATTAATAAACGTGAGTAGAGGCATCAAGGCGTATGTCGCAGTCGCAACCAGAGAACCAGTCTTATCGGCCTTACTCTCATATGCAATCAATCGTTCCAAAACCACGCTAGTAACGCAACATGACCGACACACACGAAATTGCATGCACCTTGTCATTTTGGACTACATTTGGATATTTCTCAAGATTAAGAGGTTCAAAAATTTCAAGGAAAATATAAGTAGATAGCTGTAATTCCGCTCTTTCTTCTCATATATAGCTTGAATTTATTGAAGCAAGATTGATAATTATGTGTTTAAGGGGGGTGTTTTTGAGGTTTCTTGGCTCCGCAGCTAGTGTATTTTAGAAGAACTCCTAAAAACACCCCCCTTTCTAAAAAATTTTGAGATTTATTAAAATTACACTTTTAACTTAAATATCTTCACAACGAAAGCTCGAGAATTAACCTGGAAATAAGCAATAGATAGCTGCAAATAGCCTCGTTCTTTTGATATACGGTTCGAGTAGTTTATAGCAAAACTGGTTGGGAAAGAAGCGAATATATTGGGAAAAAACGAGGTATATTACTAAAAATTACACTTCTAACTCAAATATCTCCACAACAAAACCTCCAGAATTAATATAGAAATAAGCAATAGATAGCTGCGAATAGCCTCATTCTTTTGATATACGGTTCGAGTAGTTTGTAGCAAAACTGGTTGGGAAAGAAGCGAATATGTTAAAAAATGACGGTTGCGTGTAAGTTCGCGTGTGTCGGTCATGTCGTGTCACTAGCGTGGTTTTGGAACGATTGATTGCATATGAGAGTATCAACGCATAAAATTTCTCGGCCCACGCATCCCGCCCGTTGTGGCCGGTCCACAACGGCTCGCATGACGCCCTTACTCTGAGATCAATCCGGATGGCTATCTAAGGGGGCATGATGAGGTGGGCTCTAATCCGCCATCTGGTCATTATCTCCTTCGACCAGCCAGACTGCATCATCTAGGCACAACACATCACAGCACAGGCGTCCTCCCGACTAACTGCCCAACTCCCTGGCAAGGCAGATACACGTCGAGGATTCAGGGACAATCTTCAAAAATCAATGGCTCCCGTTCAAGAAGAAGAAGAAGAAGAAGAAAAAAAGGCTCATTCTTATGTGCCTGAGCGCAAGAAATTGTGTACAGCTGACCCTGTCTAATACGTGGTTCGGGGCCAGAATATGGGCAAACGCAACCTAAACGCCACGCCTGTAAAATTGTTTGTGCGGACCTCTTCCTCCCAGATCGCCAGGACTGTCCAGCCACGAGAAACCTTGCTCTCTCTGCAAGCCCTAGGCAAAGTGCAGGCCGTGCCGTGCTTCCAAGAGTCTGTACCAGCTCTGTAATCTCATACTTGGCGCCTGCGTCGCGACGGCACTGTGATGTTCTATCCCCAAAGTATGCGAGCGCCCAGACTGAACGAATTGCGGGCTTCGTGTATCGTAGAAGATTCTGCCCGTGGTTTCCGTCCCATTTCCGAGTGGGTTATCGTTGATCGGTATGGATGTCGAATATCTCATCAAAGAAGCAGCCCTCAACGACGCCCCCTGGTTGACTTGGCCATATTCGCACCTCCGACGGCAAGCTTATCAGCCGAGATGTTTCCCGCACTCGACTCGTGGCCCTTGATCCACCTGATCAGCGTCGTCGTGCCGTGCCCCTCACGTTCCCGTATCTTGACAAGGACAGCCTCGACGAGGTCGCGATTCTGCACCTGCCCCTTGTGCGTCTTCCAGCCGTTCTTCTCCCACCTCACGTACCACTCGGTCACGCAGTTGATCGCGTACATCGAGTCGGACCAGATCATAACACCCTGGTCCACGGGAACCGTCTCAAGCGCTCGCAGGATCGCGGTCAGCTCGGCGCGCTGGTTAGTTTGGGGCGTTCCTGACAGGCGCTCGGAGATGTTCCTTCGCAATGTCAGACAGGTTTTACATGTACATGAATGGGAAATGGGTACTTAGGTGCTGCTACGTGCCTTGGGTCGCCGTCGCCGAAGAACACACCAACGCCTGCCACAGCCCCAGTCTGCCCGTTCGAAAGGGTGCTGCCGTCCGTGTAGATCTCAAGTAGGTCCTCGACGGTTTCGCCTGTAATAGCCACAGCGAGCTCGTCATTCGACATCTTGGTCCTCTTTGCTGCAGGGGTCACTCCCGCCTCGTCTTCGTCATCTTCATCCTCTTCCTCAAAGTCGAACCTCTCGTCAGGCGCTGGGCCGGCATTCAGCCGGATGCTCTGGATCCACTCTTCGGCCGCCTCTCGCGTTTCGAACTTCTTGTATTTGGGCGCCTTGACGCCCACATATGCGGCCTGCGCGTCGCTCCATTCCGTGTAGATGCCTGGCTTGTTGCCGATTGCGACGGCGTAGAAACGAGTGGGCGCGATGCCGGGGTTGGGGTTCTTACCGGCCGCGTAGAGCTGGGCCTCCTCACGCGTGCCGAAGGACTTGTCTGTTCAAAGTCACCTCTTGTCAGTGGCGGAATAGTGGTAGCAGATGGAGTGCTGCTGAAAAGACGGGTGCTTGAGAAGGGCGCGCCCGGGGGTGGCTGTCTGGAGGGTCGGTGAGTAGCTCACAGTTGGCACCAGCAAAGCCATTGGTCATGGCCTGGCACTCAGCCCAGGTCATGTAAACACCGGGAATTTTGCCCGCACGCACTGCGTAGTATCTCTGCTCGCCGGGCCTGCGCTTTCGCTTGATAGGGGCAGGGTTCATCGTGTTGGTATTGTTCGCTGTCGCCGAGGCGTCGGGCGCGTCGCCCTTCTTAGTTCGTGCTGCGGGCATGGTGGTCGCGCGTGTCGCAAGTCGGTTTGCTCGGCGTAGTGAACGTAGTTGCGTTTGGGTCAGTTCGGCCGTCTCGTATGTTTCAATCCAGAAAGTGATCGTTGGCGAACGACTGCTGCGGAGGGCATTCCGGGGCAAAGGGTCGGGTGGGGGGCAATGAAGCTGGAATATCTGTGCTGCGCCTTTATTTGGACTGGCCAAAGAGCCCACAAATACACGCGTTGGAGGTCGCGTCCGTCGCGAGCAATGTTCACAGATGCTCCGGACAAGTTGTCGCCCCTTCAGCATAGGTGTCTGTGCTGTTGTTGGGTTGATGCCCACCACTTCGGAAGGGGAGGGAGGGGCCCCCGCAAATATGTACACAGGAATTTGTCGAGCCGACCAAACAGGAAGCGCCCAGCTCCTAATGAGATGCTTGCTATCTATTCAATGGTCAACCACCAAATGCACTCGACCAAAATGTGGCCGCAGTCTTAAGCAGCAAAATCTTCGTCTCAGATAAAGAGTGGACAGGTCGCAGGGCCAGATCAGTAGCTATTGTAACGGCTAACCACACAGTTCGGGCGTTGTTGAGGGGAAGGAGAGAAACGTTAGCAGGCAGAGCTTTATCTGTGCAAATACCTTTTCAGCGCCTGTCAAGCATCTTAAGAAGGCAGAACAATGAGACACGGAATGGGTAGCTTTCCTCTATCTTTCTCCTTGAGCATCACTCAGCCTGCTCACCTAGCTAGCTCCCCTCCAGCATGCAAGCGTGTGCAAAAGACCCTGCCCCTTCACATGCCCTGAAGTCTGGCTGAAAAGTAATAGGTTTTTTCCCTCTCCTTTGTCTAATTCTGTTCTGCGTACAATTGATTACAATTACAGATCCTGAGGCATATCACTCAGCAACCCCTGAGAGCTATCAATAGACTCTAATACTGGCACGCATTTTGTGCTGCCATTTGTCTTCCCTGGGCGGCTCACCCTCCGTACGTCAACTACCTGGGTATGACTATGTGCACTTCAGCCGTGAAATGTATGGTCCTAATTCCCTGCCAATCTCCAGGCCTAATGGGACAAAGAGAGGCTCCTCCAACAGCTGCAAAGTCTGGAGACAATAGGGTAGTCAGTTGACTAGCCTTGGAGGGGGGGGGGTTGCAATGCTGTCAACCTCCACCCATTTCTTCTTCCTAGAGATGACTAGCTTTCAAGCGGCTCTCATACAAAAGTTTCTGCTGCCGTGGGGCAACAATGACTGGATTCTCTTGTCTTGTCGTTAGTGGAATAAACTTCGTATGGCATCAAGTCGAACGAAGCCTTCCGTTAACTACAACTGAACCCTTTGGTTGGAGGATGATTTCGCCGGAGCCTATCACAGCTCCCAGTCCGCCCGAATAGCCGTAAATCCTTGGTTCTACGGCCTGTGGGCCGAGTGAGAGCGATGACGAGCACTATGCTTCGCGGGTACTCTTTCAGCCACGGCTTCTGCTGGTTGATGGAGCTCTTGTTGTAACTTTGCGAGAATCAAGCGTGGACTGTGGGGTGGACGTCGTGATGCTGGGCGCACTTGTTACCCTCCCACTCCCATGCGACCAAACTCCAGTTCAACTCTCTGCGCCAGAAGAGTCCGAGACCATGACCGCCCCCAAACTCTGCCAAGTGTGGCTGATTGTGTCCACGGACCTCCGCTGTCATGCCGCCCGTCAGCGTCATTCGCTCGCTAAACACGACTTTTCCCATGCGCGAGTGCAGAATGGCCATAGAGCACATCACACAGGGCTCGTGAGTAACGTAGAGCTCTAGGTCGTGGCAGAGGTATCCGTCAGGAGTTGGGTGATCCTCTTCAAAGACTTTCTGCTCCTCGTACAGCAGGGGCTTGTCCTGGAATGCCTCGAATTCCAAGACCGGCTCGGGACTTCCCTCCTCCCTTTGCTCTGCCCGCACCAGCTTCTGAGCAACCATGCTAATGGCCCGCATAACGGAGTGCGCCATTGGGTTGCCGGTGCTGCATGTCTTTGCTTGCTTGTGCCACCGAGCGTCAGCTGCCAGGGCCACAATACGGCAGCCATCTGGACCACGGTGGACGATGCAAGCGCCCATGGGCTCGCCGTAACCAGCTTCCTTGCCCTTTTTGGCGACTTGGTGCGCCAGGCCCACCCAGATGGACGCATCTGGCTTAATCTCATCCGTATACCGGGTCACCATGCTAGGGTGGGGGCCAAGTGGGTTGTTCTTTCGGTAGACACAAGGCCAATATTGTTCAGACCACATTGCAGCTTGGATCTGGGAGGTTGGGGCCAGAGAGGGAACCGGAATAGTAGAGAGCCATGGGCCACGGGCCGTCCCACTTGCATCGACAAGGCCCTCGACCGAACACAGACCGTTGACCAGCTCTTGCTTGGATAAATTGGCCGCAGGCCCGACAATGATGTAGATCCATTGTGATTTTCCCGTGTGTATCTGTCGGCTGCTGGCATCGTCGTGCATGAACTGCAACTTCAGGTGGGCGGGCAGATCCACGGGCTTCGCACATCGACGCAGATGTGGCATGCCTTTAGCAATAGCCTCAGGCAGGAGAGTGCGAAGCAGGCTGGGGGAACATTAAATCAGTCCATGCGGTTTTGGGCTTTTGGAGGCAAAGGGGTAAAAGGAAGGCTCACGTGATGACGGCATTGGCGCTCTTGACAGGAACGCGGGTGATGACCACATTGACACAGCGATGGTCATCACGAAGCTCCAGTGTGGTCTTCAAAGGTATCAAGACGCCGTGCTTAACACCGGCTGGCAAGATGTCTTTAACCACCTGCTGCTGGACCGCTACGATGTCGTCCATGTTGTCGGAATCATGGGTGTCAACGGCGGCCATGGTGCTAGTGTGTGAGCAATTGATGCACACTTCGGTTATGTTTGTTTGTGATCTGGGGGTGAACGTTGTCGCTCGAGGTCGGTAACGCCTGAGGCTCCAAAAAAAAAAGAAACAGAAAAAGCAAAAGGAATGGCGGACCATGAACACCAGGTCGGTACTCTCACGGCGGTCGTAAGCGAGCGATCAGAGGAATTCGGATCGAGCTCGGGACCAGCTCGTCGAAGTATGCTTTTGTCGAGATCTCCTAATCTTGGCAGGTGCGCATGGTGCTTCGCGAAGTATTTGATTGGATTCGAGTGGATCGCGGCCTAGAAGGTGGGAGGCGGGAAAGAGCAGGCGTAGCTGTGTCCAATGCGGGAAAAAAAAATTGAAAAAAAGAAATTTGTCAAGATACCTGGGTCTGGATTGACTGCAACGGGGACAGATCAAAACAGCTTCGTCACACAGTCTTTGGCAAGGCGTGGAGGACGGGAAAGATCGACTCATGCGGTCGCGGAAAGTCAAGGCTGTCGTGATGGTCGACGTGAATCTTGCAGGGCAATCGCGAAAATGCGGCAGATCTTATCAGCAGGTTGCATTACGTGGGGTAGACAGCTTCTGGAGTACCCAGGTCCCCCTTGACGACCCAATTGCACCGTGGGTCCATGGGTCCCCCCAACTGATTTTCTGTGCACCTTGATGGCCAGCACCAGAATACCTCTCAATTGCTGCGCTGCAAAAGGCCTTTTGTTAGTAGATGCTGCAGTAGGCGATACCAGTCGAGAATATAGAAAAACATAGCTCTACACCCAGATGGCACCTTGGAACAGTCTCATCTTCTGTCTGTTAAGTACTCGTATACATCTGATATACCCCTGGCCGAAACAACCTTGTAGTGTCATGAATGCGTCCGTCTGCCATGTGAAAACCCATCCAAACTCCTGTCCTATGCAGTCCGAACTCAAGTGGAATGCAGCAATGAGACCAGCCAACGAACTAACAGCCTGCTGAGCCGAGCTGGCCAAGAGCATCCTGAGACTTCTGAACCAATAAATCGAGTGACGCAGACAACAAAATGGTGATGTCGTTGGTCTGTATTATGTGCAAACGCCTGATGCGCTGGACTTGAGACAGAGGTTGCTGGTCATAGCAACAACAGCAGTTGCCTTGTTGATGTGGCTCGAATATGGACCAAAGGGCTACGACAATACTGTTAAAGATCAGACCCGTAGTTGAGACAGGAAGTAGAAGCCTGCCAGCATCTGGTATCTGGCGATACGGTCTAAAGGGAGGCTAGAAGAAATGCTTTAATGTTAGCTGGGCGAGACTTTGCCTCCACTTAAGTATAGCAAACTATTTTATAATATAATAAAATATAAATATAGTTTAAGAATATATTTAAATTATCTTATAATACCTCCCTTTAAAACTATATTAAATACTTATTATAAAACATTTATAATAAATATTTTATATAAATATTTTATATAACGTAATTAATTAATTTATAAAATAAATTAAAAAATAAAATACTTTTATAAAACTTATTAAATTTAATAAACTTAGCACCTTTATAAAGTAAAAAAGTTAATAAAATTTATTTATTTAAAATTAAATATTATTAAAATATAATATTATAACTTTTTTAAATATAAAGTTAAAAGACTTAAAATTATAAATTACTTTTTATTTAAAATTTTATTTATTAAAGTTAAGAATTTTATAAAGTAAAGGGAATAAGATAATATTTACGCTATAACGGCTTAAAAGTATAAATTAATAATAAAATTTATAAATTTTAATTTAAGTATTAGCTATAGAAAAAAAGCTTTTATTAATTACGCTATAGCTTATAGCGTGCCTATTTATAGTGGGTAATGGGCAGATAAGATAAGCTTATCGATAAAGGCTGCTATATAGCCTTACGTTAGCGTTTAACTTAATGCCTTTATAAAGAAAGTAGCTATAATAAAAGAGTTTATAGCCCTTTATTCTTTATAAACCTTAATTTACTTTATATTTAAACGTTATTATAAATAACTTAATATAGTAAAAAATATTTATTATACCGTTAAATACTTTCCGGAAAGTTTTATAAGCGCTTAAAAAGGAAAAACTATAATATAAAGAAAAACCTTTTAGTTAAAGATATAATAATTAATAATATAAGATATATAATTATAAGGAATTAGTTAAAGTAAATAGTTTTACTCTTTAATGTTAAAAAGGTATATTAAAAAAAGGATAAGTTTAAAAGTATTAGCGGGATTTAAACTTATACTCTTTATATTATTAATATAAAAGGGTATTTTAACGCTTAATTAATACGTTATAGTGTTAAGATTTAAAATTATATATTTTTTAAATTAAATTTTATTTAATTATATTATATTTTTATAATTAAGCTTTATTTCTTTAATTTATTTAAATAAAAAATAAATCTTTTTAAAGAAATATATTAAATTTATAACCTTTTATTTTTTTTAACTTATTATTAATTTTTATTTTATAAGTAATAAATTTCTTTATTTCTTTAAAATAAATTTTATATATCTTTAAAATAAAAATAAATATATTTATTTATTTAAATAAAAAAAAGTTTTTATTTTTATACTTTTTTATTTTAATAAAAAAACTTTTTATTTAAATAAAGATTTACTTAATATAATTAAAGTTTATTTTTATAACTATTTATAATAAAGCTATTAAATTTATATATTTAAATAATAAAATATAATAGCTTTACTTAACTTTTTTAAGTATAAGGTTAAAAGACTTATAATTATATTTTTTTAAATTAAATTTTATTTAACTATATTATATTTTTATAATTAAGCTTTATTTATTTAAATAAAAAGTAAACCTTTTTAAAAAAAGTATAATAAATAATTAACCTTTTTTTTTCTATTTAACTTATTATTTATCTTTACTTTATAAGCGATAAACTTCTTTATTTCTTTAAAATAAACTTTATATATCTTTAAAGTAATAATAAATATATTAATTTACTTAAATAGAAAAAGTTTTTTATTTTTATTTTTCTTTACCTTAATAAGAAAACTTTTTATTTAAATAAAGATTTACTTATTATATTTAAAGTTTATTTCTATAATTATTTATAGTAAAGCTATTAAATCTATATATTTAAAATTATATTTAGCAATAAAATATAATAGCTTTATTTAAGTTTTAAGCGTATATAAATAATAGTTTAAGCTTAACTATTATTTTAATTTCGCGCGGTAAGTTAAATAATTACTTTTAAATAGTTTTATAGAAAAGGTTATAATAAGTATATATTTATAAAGTAGAGCTAAAACTTTAATTAAAGCAGTAATAGCTTTTTAATATCGCTTATTTTAAATAACTTATAAAAACTTAAGTTATATAATAATAACACTTTTATATAATGCTTAATAGCGTTAAACTAAGTTATTTATAGCTTATAATAGCTTTAACTTTAATAAACCGGTTTATATTAAAGCTAATAACTTATTAAAAGTACCGGTATAAATAAATTAAATATAGCTTAATATTATAGCTATTAGTGTAAAATAGCGGCTTTTAACTATAAATAAGCTTATAAAAATAAATTAATAAATTATTATAAAAAGTTTTATATAGTAAAACTTACTATATTAATTTAAAAGATATATTATACCTTATCCTTTTTAAATACTTATTATTATTTTAGCTTAATAAAGAAACTTAAATAAATAAAATAGTTAATAGCCTTACTTAATATATATAAGTATTAGTTTAAGCTTAATTATTATTTTAATTTCGGTTAAATAATTACTTTTAAATAATTTTATAAAATAATGTTATAATAGTCGCTTAGTTTTATTAAATAAATATATATTTAAATAAAGCTAAAATTTATATATATCTTATAAAAGTATATAATTAAAGCGATAATAGCTTTTTAATATCGTTTATTTCGAGAAACTTATATTTATATATAAAAAGCTTAAGTTATATAATAATAATATTTTTATATATTAATATTAATAATATTTAATAATATTAAATTAAATTACTTATAACTTATAATAACTTTAACTTTAATAAGCTAATAGCTTATTAAAAGCACCGGTATAAATAAATTAAATATAGCTTAATATTATAGCTATTAATATAAAATAGCGGCTTTTAATTATAAATAAACTTATAAAAGTAAATTAATACGTTATTATAACCCTTTTAAATATAAAGTTAAAAGACTTATAATTATATTTTTTTTTAAATTAAATTCTATTTAATTATATTATATTTCTATAATTAAGCTTTATCTTTTTAATTTATTTAAATAAAAAGTAAACTTTTTTAAAAAAGTATATTAAATAATTAACCTTCTTTTTTCTATTTAACTTATTTATCTTTACTTTATAAACGATAAACTTATTTATTTCTTTAAAATAAACCTTATATATTTTTAAAGTAATAATAAATATATCGATTTACTTAAATAAAAAAGATTTCTTATCTTTACACTTCTTTATTTTTATAAAAAAACCTTTTACTTAAGTAAAAATTTACTTATTATAAATAAAATTTATTTTTATAGCTATAAAGCTATTAAATTTATATATTTAAATACTATACTTAACAATAAAATATAGTAGCCTTACTTAGGTTTTAAGCGTGTATAAGTGCTAGTTTAAGCTTAACTAATAGTTATCTCGGTTTTAGTGGCGCGGTAAGCTAAATAATTACTTTTAAGTGGTTTTATAAAATAAGATTATAATAGTTGCTCGGTTTTACTAGATAAGTATATATTTAAATAGAGCTAAAACCTTAGTTAAGGTAATAGCGGCTTTTTAATATTACTTATTTTAAGTAACTTAAAAGCTTAAGTTATATAGTAATAGCACTTTTATATAGTGCTTAACGATATTAAACTAGGTTGCTTATAGCCTATAATAGCTTTAACCTTAATAGACCGGTTTATATTAAAGCTAATAACTTATTAAAAGTATTAGCACAAATAAGCGCAACTTAATACTATAGCTATTAATATAAAATAGCGGCTTTTAATTATAAATAAGCTTATAAAAGCAGATTAATAAGTTATTATAAAAAGTTTTATATAGTAAAACCTACTATATTAATTTAAAAAATATATTATACTTTATTTTTCTCGGATACTTATTATTATTTTAGCTTAATAAGGAAACTTAAATAAATAAAATAATTAATAAGTTATTATAAAAAGTTTTATATAATAAAACTTATTATATTAACTTTAAAAGATATATTATATTTTCTTTTCTTAAATACTTATTATTATTTTAGCTTAATAAAGAAATTTAAATAAATAAAATAATCGATAAAAATTAATATTTATAAAAATTAATTAATTTTATTAATATAAAATAATTAAATTTTAATAAAAAACCTTTTTAATAATTATATTTTAAATATTTATATTAATTTAACTATAATCTATATATTTATATATTTAATATTAATAATTTAATATTTTAAATTCTTTTATTAAATTAAAATAATAATAAATATTTTAAAAAATAAAATATAATTAAAGTTATAATAAATTTAATATATAATTAATATATAATCTTTTTATATTTATTTATTTCTTTAATAAATTATTTAAAAAGGAAAATAATATAATAAACTTTAAGTGAAATTTATTTTTTTAATTTAATAAATATTTTTTTAAAAGTTAAAAATAAAGAAAAAAGTTAATTATAAAAAAATAAAAATTAATTAAAACTTTATTTTAAATATATAAAAACTTTATAACTTTAACCTTTATTTATACCCCTTTATACTTACTTTAACTTTAAAAAGAATATATATTTATAAACTTTTTTAAACTCTTTATATAATAATATATTTTTTATTATTTTAAACTTATATATTTTAAATGAAAAATACGTTTAAAAGGTTATATATCTATATATTAAATTTATATATTAATTTATTATAACTTTAAATATAATATATCTTTTAAAATTAATATAATAAGTTTTATTATAAATTTTTTTTATAATATTTTATTAATTTTATATAAGTTTAATATAGTTAAAGATAATTATTTTATATTAATAATTATAATATAGCCGCGCTTATTTATATTAATATTATTAAAATTAAAGTTATTATAAGTTATAAGCTAATTTAAAGTTATTAAACATTATATAAAAGTGTTATTATTATATAATTTAAGCCTTTAAATATAAGTTATTTAAAATAAATAATATTAAAAATTTATTATTACTTTAAAAGTTTTAACTTTATTTAAACACACACTTATTTAATAAAATTAAATAATATAACTTTATTTTATTTATTATTTTATTTATTTAAGTTTCTTTATTAAGTTAAAATAATAATAAATATTCGAAAAGAATAAAGTATAATATATCTTTTAAAATTAATATAATACGTTTTACTATATAAAACGTTTTATAATAATTTATTAATCTTTTATAAGCTTATTTATAATTAAAAGCTATTATTTTATATTAATAGCTATAGCGTTAAGCCGCATTTATTTATATTAATACTTTTAATAAGCTTTAATTTTATTATTAGCTTATAGTTATATATATATTATTATAATAAATAAAGAGAAGCTAATATTATTAAAGTTAAAGTTATTATAAGTTATAAACTAGTTTAATATCGTTAAACATTATATAAAAGTGTTATTACTATATAATTTAAGCCTTTTTATTTAACGAAATTAAGCGATATAACTTTATTTTATAAAACTATTTAAAAGTAATTATTTAGCTTATTAAAATTAAAATAACTATTAATTAAGCTTAAACTATTATTTATATACGTTTAAAACCTTTAAATTAAATAAAGCTATTATATTTTATTATTTAAATATATAGATTTAATAGCTTTATAGCTATAAAAATAAACTTTAAATATAATAAATAAATCTTTATTTAAATAAAAAGTTTTCTTATTAAAGTAAAAAAGTATAAAAATAAAAAACTTTTTTTATTTAAATAAATAAATATATTTATTATTACTTTAAAGATATATAAACTATTTAGCTTATTTAAATTCTATCTTTTAGAGCTAGAAATATAGTAAGTAAGAGGAAGGAAGCTATAGTTTAATTAAGGCTATAGCTTCCCCTTCCTTAATAGACCTTAGTTTGCTTTATACTTAAGCTTCCGCAAGTAACTTTATATAGTAAGGAGCATTTACTGCGCCGTTAGGTACCTTCCGGGAGGTTCTATAGGCGCTTAATAGGGAAAAACCTGTAAATACAGGGAAAAAAACCTTATTAGCTAGGGGGGGATATAGTAACTAATAGTAATAGGTATATAATTGCAGGAAATTAGTTAGGGGGTAAATAGTCTTGCCCTTCGGCGCTAAAGGGGCGCACTAAAGGGAGGGCAGGTTGAAAAGGCACTGGCGGGATTCGAACCTATACCCTTTGCGTTGCCAGCGCAGAAGGGTACCCTAATGCTCGACTAATGCGCTACGGTGCCACTTTAAAGATATATAAAATTTATTTTAAAGAAATAAAGAAATTTATTATTTATAAGTTAAAAATTAATAATAAGCCGAAAAAGAAATAAAAGGTTATAAATTTAATATAGTTTTTTTTTAGATTTATCTTTTATTTAAATAAATTAAAAAGATTCTTTTTAAGTATAAGGTTAAAAGACTTATAATTATATTTATTTTAAATTAAATTTTATTTAACTATATTATATTTTTATAATTAAGCTTTATCTCTTTAATTTATTTAAATAAAAAGTAAACCTTTTTTAAAAAAGTATATTAAATAATTAATATTTTTATTTCTTTTTAACTTATTTCCTTTTAGCTTATTATATATCTTTACTTTATAAGTAATAAACTTCTTTATTTCTTTTAAATAAATCTTATATATCTTTAAAATATTAATAAATATATTAATTTATTAAAATAAGAAAAGATTTTTATCTTTATATTTCTTTACTTTAATAAAAAAAACTTTTATTTAAATAAAGATTTACTTATTATAAATAAAGTTTATTTTTATAGCTATAAAGCTATTAGATCTATATATTTAAATAATAGAATATAGTAGCTTTACTTAATTAATTTAAAGGTTTTAAGCGTGTATAAGTGATAATTTAAGCTTAATTATTATTTTAGTTTTAGTGGCGCGGTAAGCTAAATAATTACTTTTAAATAGTTTTATAAAATAAAGTTATAATAAGTATATATTTAAATAAAGCTAAAACCTATATATATCCTATAAGATAATTAAAATAATAATAGCTTTTTAATATCGCTTATTTTAATTAACTTACTTAAGTTATATAGCGATAACACTTTTATATATTAATAATACTTAATAGCGTTAAATTAAATTACTTATAGCTTATAATAACTTTAACCTTAATAAGCTAATAGCTTATTAAAAGTACCGGTATAAATAAGCATAACTTAATACTATAGCTATTAGCGTAAAATAGCGGCTTTTAATTATAAATAGGCTTATAAAAGATTAATAAATTATTATAAAAAGTTTTATATAGTAAAACCTATTATATTAATCTTAAAAGATATATTATACTTTATTCTTTTCGGATATTTAATATTATTTTAGCTTAATAAAGAAATTTAAATAAATAAAATACTTAATAAATTAAAGAGATAAAGTTTAATTATAAAAATATAATTTAATTAAATATAATTTAATTTAAAAAAATATAATTATAAGTTTTTTAACTTTATATTTAAAAGAGTTTAAAAGATATATTATATTTTATTTTTTTAAAATATTTATTATTATTATAGCTTAATAAAGAAATTAAAAAAAATTAATATATATATATATATATATATATAATAAATAAAAATAATTTAATTAATTAATAATTATTATTATTAAATATAACGATTATTAACGTTTAAATAAGTAATTATTTTTAAAGGCTTATAGGAAGGTGATTAGGGTTAGGGTATATTGTTTTTAACTGCTTAGAAATCCACACTTTTAACCTTAACTTTCACACTATGCCGCCTTTCTTCCAAGCTCTCCATCCTCCTTTTCCAACCTTCTATTTGCACTCAACCCTATTGAAGCTCTTCCGCATGCCACATATCATACCATCCAGTATGCAGAGGTCACAAGACGCCCGAGTTCCTCCAATCCTCCGACTTCCCCCCGCTGTACGGCATCGTATTTACCCCCACATTCATCCTGCACTGGGGGCCTTTCGCTTTCAATTCCGCCTCGACAGGCGGAACAAACGGCAACTTATGAGGTTCCACTCACTGCTCCTATCATGTCGCACAATCTATGAGGAGGTTGCCGAAGTGCTTTATTCTATCAACGTCTTCGAGATATCGTACAAGAGTGCAGGGTCTCTCCGTCAAGTGCGAAACCTAAGGGATATATCTCTCTCGTATTTAAGGGAGCTTAAAGTTGTGCTCAATGAAGCATCCTGCCATCATACAGAATGCTTCGGCTGCTGCGAGGATGCGATGGGCGCTTGGCCAAATGGCGCCTTGTTCAAGTTTTGCCAGGAGCGCCACGCGGACTTGTATAGCGAGGCACTGCGGCCCTCGGACGACTTAGCGGCCTCTCTGTTTTCTGAGTGGAGGCTCACCGCTGCTTACATTTGGTCTCAAATTACGCCGGAACATCTCAGTATTTCACTTATATGCGACTTTGACTCTGAACATAAGAATACGCCTTCAGCAGCAAGACTAATTAATTATGGCGCCACTTATCAATCTATCACCGTTGAAAGGCTGCTATATCAGACTCGGTAGAACACCGCATCCTGAGCTGAAGAAGATTGCTCGAGAAACGGTTCTCAGAGCTCTGGGGATAGTCGACCGCAAAGAGTTGGCATTGACTCCGAACACCATGGCTGTTGGAGCGGATTCGAAATTCATGAGTCTTCCCCGCGAAATACGCCTTCGCATTCTCGAATACACTGACCTCATAACACCTTGGAGGGAAGTCAGATGGACCAGACAGCGCAGGGGATATATCCCCACACTTTTAAACTATATTGTTGGCGATTGCCCGCCGCAGTTGCACAGTGGATTTCAATTTCGAAAATGCCGGATTGGTATCGGACCACCAAAATTTGTTGACCCCCGGCAACGGATCGGATGTTTCTGTCGTGTTCGCCACGCGGCCTTCTCGTCAAACTGTCAGTGCTGGAGTCCACCAACTGATCTTTTCCTCATCTGCCGCACGCTATACAGAGATGCACAAGCGGTCTTCTTCACGGGTAATCGATTCATTATCCATGATTACAAATCGGAAACTCCTTACCATACGCCTGGTATGCCACTCTATCCATATGATCGTTTTGCTATCAGCGATTTTCTAAAGGGAGTCGTACCTGGTAACTGCCTACACCTGATACGCTCCCTGGAAGTGACTTTCCCACCGTACAACCAGGAGTGGCCACTAGAAGGCTGTCCGGCATTACACGACTGGATGGAGACCGTTCGCTTTATTAAGGAGAAGATGAGCCTAGGAGGCCTGACTATACGTCTGACCATGTACGGTGCACCCGTACTAGACTATGCGGGGCCTCGTGAGGATATGACGAGGCCCGAGGCACGCGAGATCCTGCAGGCATACGCCCGCATCCTGGGCCCAATGACCGGGTTGGGTGATGAGGGTTTGAAAAGGTTTTATGCCGAGATCGTACTGCCTGAGCAGTGGACCTCATGGTTCCGGGATAAGGACTCTACCGTCGAGCATTTCACAGTACGTATCACTAAAGAAGAGCGACAATTGAAAGAACGGGCTGAGCAGTTGGTAATGGGCAGTCGATATGCTGAGCAGCCTGAAGATGCGTGCTACTGGGACGGGGTCTCCCGTGAGCCAATCGATAGTGCTTGGCGTCGTAAATTTGTTATTAGATATTGAATACCAAGTCCTGAGTCTTAGTCATTACAGAAATATAGAAGGACCATACCTCGGCCTTCTTCTCTATGCCTAGCGACTTACCACGCTTGCAATATACGTTTCCATAGAAATCTGTTGCCACTATATATTAACATAACATCTTATGTAGATTATTTTCTAATTAATATACTTTTTAAATATATTTGTATATAATAAACTATTTGTTATATAGATTAAGCATTATCTTACAGCCTAGTAGATAAACTTAAATAATACCTAGGTATACACATTTAATAACTATCTATAAACAACGTTAATGATTCTAACCAGGGTTGCAATCCACTACACTACACCCACTGGGTCTATCAGTGGGATGTAAATGTAAATATTTCGGCTTCAGTATAAATGTAGTATAGTGTATAGACCTTTAGTGTAGTGTAGTGGGCTTAAATGTATTATGGTATACCGTATATTGCGCCTCGTAAGGTGCACACCACCTTGATATCTGTCGGTCGGCTTGCTTCTCACGTACGTACGCGATGGGGGGGTAAACTGATTCGTATTGGGTCTGGTTGGTTGGTTGCTTGAAGCTATCGCCAGAAGGGCGATGGCTGTGGGCTAGTCTAGGGGAGGCGTTTCGGCCGGACTATCTATCGGGCCGAGAGGGCCGGACTATCTATCGGGCCGAGAGGGCCGTATCGATAAGGCCCAATTGCAGCTAACTGCTTTTAATCAGGTCACGTGACTCCCGGCTTATATAACGGAGGCAGGCTTAATTGCGCATTGCGTATGGTAAGGCTCACACCTTAATTGTTAGTGCACCTTACAAGGCGCAATGCAGGGTCTGTAATGATTTTACACTCTCGTCCACTACACTACACCCACTGGGCTTATTAGTGGAATAAAATGGGCTTTAAAATGCCCTCAGTGTAATGGGTGTAGTGGGCGAGTTTACACCCACTACACTACACTGAGTGTAAACAGTGTAGTGCTTTGCAACCCTGATTCCAACTTAACGGGCACTACAGTCGACCTGCTTGCCTCCACTTTTACCTTCCTCTCTTCCGGCCTGCTGGGCAGCGGCATCGCCGTCAACGTGAATGAGTTCATTTAGTGTGCACACACATGGTTCCCCCCTCCGTCATTCTAGTAAAGGAGACGCTAGCTCAACTGCCGCCGCTAGCGAGGAGGAGCCCGGCTTGCCTCCAGCGTCTTAGTATTTCCATTTTCTCCGACTCGTCGATCAAACCCGACGGCACCACACCGTGAATAAGTGTCGTTGGGGATGATGTCTTTGTTCATGATGTGGTGTTAGGTCGGACAACGGCCAAACATCGATACACGGCGCAAGGCCGCGAGGCAGACTGTGTTATACTTGAACTCGTCGAGACCGGTAAGTTACGAATGTTTTCACTGTGTGGGCTTGAAGTTGCAGTTCCGGCATGCGATTCTAACGTGCGTTGTTATGCAGCGTCACGGATCACTTGGACGACCGCAACCGGCTGTGCGTCGCTCTTACCCGCGCGAGATAGGCCGAGGTCTTACTCATGTATGAGGGCATGCCGAGGCAGCTTAGAGGCAACAATAGCTTCAGCAGAGGGCCGCTGGCCGAGGTTGTCCACCATTGTGAGCAGGCTGGTGAGTTGGTCCGCGGACCCACCAGTCTTGATGGAGTGCCCATCGAGACTTTTAGAGATTGAGTGAACCAGATTATGAGGAGGAGAGGGGCATTGCAGCATTTTGGCAGCCAATGACAAATTTGGTCCCTGGAGAGAGTTCTTTTTGTAGGTGCGTTTAGAGCTAAGTTAGAAGCACTTAACGTGCCCGGCCCACATTCGGCGCACCTCCTGATTCGGCGCAGGCCCACACTAATCTCGATGACCGCGTCTGTACCCACCCTGAATAGAAAAGTTAATATCTTTATAAGGGATGTTTTTCTAATCACAAAACTTCTTATACTCTTTAATTAAACCATTATAAAAAAGTATACTAAGAAGATATATATAACGCCCTTAACGCGATTATAAATAGTATATAAATTCGAGCTATTATTAAATTATAATATATCTTTAAAAATTACTTTAAATAACGCTATATAAAAATATAAAGCTATCGTAATGCTATTAACCCTTAAAAAATTCTTTTTAATTATTAAAGAAAGTTATTAACTTAATTTATAATTAATTAAAGTGCTTTAAAGTTAATATTAATATAATTTAAAATAAAAGTTTTAATAATTTAAATAGCTTATATTAAACGTAACTACACTTTTATAAAAAAGAAATAATTAAATATCTCCTCTTTTAAATATAAGGTTAAAAGACTTATAATTATATTTTTTTAAATTAAATTTTATTTAATTATATTATATTTCTATAATTAAGCTTTATCTTTTTAATTTATTTAAATAAAAAATAAACCTTTTTAAAAAAGCGTATTAAATAATTAATCTCTCTTTTTCTATTTAACTTATTTATTTTTACTTTATAAGCGATAAACTTTTTTATTTCTTTAAAATAAACCTTATATATCTTTAAAGAAATAATAAATATATTAATTTACTTAAATAAGAAAGGGTTTTTATTTTCGCACTTTTTTACTTTAATAAAAAAACTTTTTATTTAAATAAAAATTTATTTATTATAAATAAAGTTTATTTTTATAGCTATAAAATTATTAAATTTATATATCTAGATATTATATTTAATAATAAAATATAATAGCTTTACTTAATTATTTATTTTAATTATAGCTATAAACTTATTTAATTTAAAAGTTTTAAGCGTATATAAGTAATAGTTTAAGCTTAATTAATAGTTATTTTAATTTCGATAGCGTAATAAGCTAAATAATTACTTTTAAATAGTTTTATAAAAAAAGTTATAATAAATAAATATTAATTATTTTATTTATTTAAGTTTCCTTATTAAGCTAAAATAATAATAAATATTTAAAAAGAATAAAATATAATATATCTTTTAAATTAATATAATAAGTTTTACTATATAAAACTTTTTATAATAACTTATTAATTTATTTTTATAAGCTTATCTATAGTTAAAAGCCGCTATTTTACGTTAATAGCTATAGCATTAGGCCGCGCTTAATCTATT
Organism: Diaporthe ilicicola; assembly: GCA_023242295.1. Taxonomy (NCBI): domain Eukaryota; kingdom Fungi; phylum Ascomycota; class Sordariomycetes; order Diaporthales; family Diaporthaceae; genus Diaporthe; species Diaporthe ilicicola. The sequence continues at coordinate 91,701 of JALPVH010000210.1, forward strand.
TACGCCGGTGCTTTTAATAAGCTATTAGCCTATCGAGGTTAAAGCTATTATAGGTTGTAAGCTAATCTAACGCTATTAAGCATTATTAGTATATAAAAGTGCTATCGCTATATAACTTAAGCGAATATAAGTTGCTTAAAATAAGTAATATTAAAAAGCCGCTATTACTTTAATTAAGGTTTTAGCTTTATTTAAATATATATTTATTATAACCTTTTTTGTAAAATTACTCGAAAGTAATTATTTAGCTTGCCGCGCTATTAAAACCGAGATAATAGTTAAGCTTAAACTAGCACTTATATACGCTTAAGACTTAGGTAAGGCTATTATATTTTATTACTAAGTATAGTATTTAAATATATAGATTTAATAGCTTTATTATAAATAGCTATAGAAATAAACTTTATTTATAATAAATAAATTTTTACTTAAATAAAAGGTTTTCTTATTAAGGTAAAAGAGTATAAAGATAAAAACTTTTCTTTATTTAAATAAATTAATATATTTATTATTACCTTAAAGATATATAAGGTTTATTTTAAAGAAATAAATAAGTTTATTATTTATAAAGTAAAAATAAATAATAAATTAAATGGAAAAAGAAAGGTTAATTATTTATTATACTTTTTTAAAAAGGTTTACTTTTTATTTAAATAAATTAAAGAGATAAAGCTTAGTTATAGAAATATAATATAGTTAAATAAAATTTAGTTTTAAAATAAATATAATTATAGGTTTTCTAACCTTATACTTAAAAAGGATAATAAATAAATATATATTTATAAAGTAAAATTAAAACTTTTAAAGTAATAACGGCTTTTTAATATCGTTTATTTTAAATAACTTATATTTATTTAAGTTATATAGTAATAACACTTTTATATAATATTTAATAGCGTTAAATTAAGTTACTTATAACTTATAATAGCTTTTACTTTAATAGGCTAATAGCTTATTAAAAGTATTAATATAAATAAATATAGCTTAACGTTATAGCTATTAATATAAAATAACGGCTTTTAATTATAAATAAGTTTATAAAGATTAATAAGTTATTATAAAACTTTTATAATATAATTAACTAGTAAATAGTAAATATTAATAAATAATAGAATTTTATAACTTTTATTAACTTTTAATAACTTTAGCACTTATATAAAGTAAAGAAATTAATTAAAATTAATATTAATAAATATTAATTAATTTTAATTATTTATTTTTAATTAATTTAATTAATTTATAATAGTTAATAAGGCTATAATACTAATTTAAAATAAATAACTTTTAATAAAAAAATTAAGTTTTTTATTAAAATAAAGTATTTTAGCTATATAAAATTAATTTTAACTTATATTAGCTAAATTAACTATTTATATAGTTTACTATAAATTATTTAAAAATATATTTTTATTTATTTAAAATCTAATTAATTAAACTTTTTTATATCTTTTTTATAAGTTTTTATATTATATTTTATTTTATTATAATTATTATATCGTTATTTTAATAATCTGCTATAAATTATTTTCTCGCTATTATTAGCTATTTTATTAGCTAGCCGCTTTCCCTTTTATTTATTTTTAATTATTATTTAAGATTTTTTAATAATAAATGCCTTTTTAAGCTATATTTAATTTCTTTTAGCTTTCCGGCGCTTAATAAGCTTAATATTAGCCTTTTTAAAAGTATAAACCTAATTATTTAAAAAAGTAATTTAATATACTATTACTTATATACCCTTTATAAACTTTTTAACTACTTAAATAATTAATATAAGAAAGCTTTCTTAATAAATAAATATTTTACCCTTAATAAAACTTAATTATTAAATAATTTAATAAATATTAAATAATATTTATAATTTCTATTTAAATAATAATATAAAAAGGGATTATATTAAAGTTTATAAATAAATATTTAATTTAAAAATAATAGAATTTAAATCTTATAAAACAATTCTAGCCCTTTTAAACCTAGCTTTTATATTTCCTTTTATAAAAACTTTATTATAAGCTACTTTAAATATAATAAAAAGATTTTAACTTAATAATATAATTAATTAATACTTAAATAAAAAGGTTAATCTTATCGCTATATATATACTTTAATAATAAGAATAATATAATATTTAATAGCTAAAATAAATAAAATAAATATAATAACGTAGTTTACTATTATATAGGATAGATTACTATATAAGATACTTTTATTAAAACCGCTAACTTTTAATAACCCTAATACCCTTATAAGGTAAATAAATTAATAAAAATTAACACTTATAAATGCTAATTAATTTAAACTACTTATTTCTAATTAATTAAGTTAATTTAAAAAAGTAGGGATAGCTATAAGGGAATTTAAAATAGCTAACTTTTAATAAAAGAGATTTTTTTTAATAGTAGTTGCGTTATAAATTTTTATATTAATTTCGCTCTACTCTATCTACTTAAATATTTAATATATTAGAAATTAATAACTATAATGCCTATTTACTTAAAAGAATATAAAATCCTTTTAGCTCTTTAAGTAATTAAGAATTCTAAAAAAAATTATAAGAAATTTATTAGCTATTATAAAGCTATATAGATTTTCTATATCTTTAGCTTAACTTTATCTTATAAAATAAATTAATAATACTTCCCCGAAAAAGTATATATTAATTTATATAAACTTAAATAATTTAAAAAATAAATGCTTATTTAATATATTCTTAATTAAAATACTTAAAAATTTTTAATATAATTATTTAATATAGAAAATATAGCTAACCTTTTATTAATATCGCAAAATAGTAAGCCTATTAATAAATATTAAGCTTAACGCTTTATAAATATATAATTAGCTTTAAAGATTAAATTTAATCGGCCTTATAATTATTAAAGGGCTCTTTATAAAGATTTAAAGGTTATTAAAAACTAATTTAAGCTATTTTGTAATATAATAGCTAAATATAAAATTATTAATAATAACCTATATAGCTTTAATAAAACCGGCTTTATAATCGGCTAAATAACTATATTAATAGTTATTTTATATATTAATAAACTTAAAAAAGCTAAATTTATATAGCTTAATAACTAGAAATAGTTTATAGCTATTAAATATATTAATATAAAGGATAGATATATCCCGCCATTTATAATTATTAAGGCTATTTATTATCTTATTAATTAAACCGAAAAGTTAAGGTTTTTAATAAATTAAATAATCTTTATTTTTTTAAATAGATAAATAAATAATATAATTAATTTAAAATAGCTTTAGTATTTTAATAAATATATTAAATTATAAAAAAAAGCTATATATTAAATATTTATTTTAAATAGCTATAAAAGCTATATATTAACTAAATTTATATAATATTATAAGGGTAATAATATTATTCCTATTAATATATTATTATATTCTTTTTATTTACTTTAGCCTTTAAATATTATATTATTTCGGCTATTTAAGTATATATATAATAATAAAATTAACCTTTTTATCCGGATATTTATTATCTATATTATTAAGCTTAAGTTTTTTATTATATTTATAATAGCCTATAATAAGGTTTTTATAAAGGAAAATTATAAGTTTAAGTTTAAAAAAGCTAGAATTTCTTTTTAAAATCTAAATACTATTATTTTTAAGCTAAATATCCGCTTATAAACTTTATTATTATCTTTTCCTATATTCTTTTTAAAATAGGAATTATAAATACTATTTAATATTTAATAAACTATATAGTAATCTAGTTTTATTAAAGATAAAATATTAATATATTAAGGCAGCTTTTTTATATTAATTCTTAAGGCTATTAATCTATTAATAAAAGGTATATAAGTAATAATATATAAACTTATTATTTTTAAAGATAAGATTTATATACTTTAAAACGCTAATATAATACTTTTTAAATATTAAAAAGCTAAAAAAAGTTAGATATAGCTTAAAGGGTTATTTATTATCGAGAAATCTTGTATAATTATTAAAGAAAAATAGAAAAGAAAGTAGCTAACTAATAAAATAACTAATAATAATAAAAAGGCGGGCTATAATAAACTAATAAAATAATAATATAGCAACTATAATAAGACTAAATATAATATAAAAACTTATAAGAAAGATATAAAAAACTTTAATTAATTAAACTTTAAATAAATTATAGCTTTCTAGGCTTAATTAGTATTAATTAGTGCTAATATATATAATTTAGCTAACTATTATAGATTATATTTTTAATAGTATAATTAATACTAATTAATATTAACTAAATAGTTTATATTAAAAATAAGCTATTTTAAATTAGTATTATAGCTACCCCTGCCCCTTTAAATTAATTAAATTAATTAGAAATAAGTAATTTAGATCGATTAATATTTATAAATACTAATTTTTATTAACTTATTTGCCCTATAGGGGTGCTAGGGTTGCCGAAAGTTAGCGGTTTTAGTAAAAGTATCTTATATAATAATTTATCCTATATAGTAATAAACTACGTTACCTTTTATTTAAATAAATAAAGCTTAATTATAAAAATATAATATAGTTAAATAAAATTTAGTTTAAAAAAATATAATTATAGGTCTTTTAACCTTATACTTAAAAGGGATATTATATATTATATATTATATATTATAAATTATTTTTTATTTAAATTCTCTTTATTTAAAGATTAAAATATAATAAAGTAAAAGGAAAATAGCTATAATATAAAGTTTAAAGCTATAGCTCTCTATCTTTTAAAACTTTAATTTTACTTTATATAATAAAAAGTATTTACTATATTATTAAATACTTTTTATAAAGTTTTATAAGCGTTTAAAAAGGAAAAACTTATAATATAAAGAAAAGACTTTATTAGCTAAAGATATAATAATTAATAATAATAAATATATAATTATAAGAAATTAATTAAAGTAAATAATTTCACTCTTTATTATTAAAAAAGTATATTAAAGAAAGAATAAGTTTAAAAATATTAGCGAGATTTAAACTTATACCTTTTATATTATTAATATAAAAAAAATACTTTAACGTTTAATTAATACGCTATAATATTATATTATATATTATATATTTATAGCACTATAGCGTATTAATCGAGCGTTAAAGTACTCTTTTACACTAGTAATGTAAAAGGTATAGGTTTAAATCTCGTTAATACCCTTTTTAACCTACTCTCTTAATAACGCACCTTTAAAGTTATAATATATATTACTATATTTATATTATTATAATATAAAATATAAATAATATAGTAATATAAATATAAATATAGTAATATAAATATATATATTTATATTTATATTTATATTTATATTAATATATTTTATATTTTATATTTATATTTATATTTATATTTATATTATTATATTACTATATTTTATATTTTTATATTATAAATACACTATAATATAAATATAAATCTATAAATAGAACTATATAACCTTAAAAGTAAAATAATACATTATATAGATTATATTCGGCCCTTTAAAATAGCTTATTTAATTTTTTACTATTTAATCTTTATATAAAGATATAAATACTATTATTAAGCTTAAGGCTGGGCTAGCTAGCTTAGCCGCTTAGCCGAGTAGCTTAATAGTTTTAAGCCGTATATTAGTATTTATATGTTTATATAGGAATTAAATGAAGGAAATTTAAATGGGCCATTTTGAAGGGCTAGTTTTACTTTATATTACTAGCTATTTAAACTTTAAAAGTTATTTAAATTTACTTTTAGAATGTATTTATATTTATATTTATATTATAATATATAATACTATATTTATATTTATATTATTTATATTATTTATATTTATATTTATATTTATATTTATATTTATATTTATATTTATATTTATATTATTAAATATTTATATATTTATATTTATATTTATATTTATATTTATATTTATATTTATATTACTATATTATTTATATTTTTAATATTTTACGCACCCCTTTAACGTTAAAGGGCGAGATTAATTTACCTCTTAATTAATTCTATATAATTATATATCTTATACTATTAGTCACTATATCTTTAATTAAAAAGTTTTTTTTATATTATAATTTCTCCCTTTTAAGCGCTTATAAAACCTTTTAAAAGGTATTTAATAATATAATAAATACTTTTTATTATATTAAGTTACTTATAGTAACGCTTAAATATAAAGTAAATTAAAGTTTATAAAAGATAAAGGGCTATAAACTTTTCTATTATAGCTATCTTCCCTTTACTTTATAAAATTTTTAACTTTTATAAATAAAGTTTTTAATAAAGAATAATTTATATTATATATTTATATTATATATATATATATATATATTAATATATTAATATTATAGCGTATTAATTAAGCGTTAAAATACTTTTTTATATTAATAATATAAAGAATATAAGTTTAAATTTTATTAATACTTTTAAATTTACTCTCTCTTTAACACACCTTTTTAACATTAAAGGTAGAGTTGTGACATATATATATATATATTATATACTTAATATATAAATATATAAATATATATATATATTTATATATTATATATTTAAGCATTTTTTATATATTATATATTATATATTATATTTATATATTTATATATTATATTTATATATTATATGTTGTATAATATATATTATATATTATATATTATATATTATATATTATATATTATATATTATATATTAAATAGCTTATATATTTATATATTTATATACTAGGTATATAATATATAATATATATTCTAAAAATAGATTTTAAAAATAAAATATATAGCTTTATAAAGCGATTTTAGGCCGTAAGAATGGCGTATTTAGTTTTATTATATCGAAATCTTTTCTAAAGATATAAATATTAATACTTAAGTTAAATAAAATGTATAATAATATTAAATTATATATTTCTAAATTATATATAATTTTAAAATTAAAATAGCTAGCTATATTTCGCAGATTTAGCTTAATTTAACTATATATTTAGTTTTCCCAAATTTAATTTAGAAATAAAGATATAAATATTAATATTTAAGTTAAAAGCTATTAGGCTATCTATCTAAACCGTCTCTAAGCTTAAGAAAGTTTACTATTTAACTATTAGTATTTTTATCTTTAAAACGGATTTAGATATAAGGAAACTAAATAAGCGATTTTTACGGCTTAAATTAACTCTATATAGCTAGCTATTTTAATTTTAATTTTTATTTTAAAATTATATATTATATATTATATATTAAGTATATAAATATATAAATATATATATATATTTATATATTATATATTTATAACTTTATACTTAATAAAACACTATATAAGTTATAAATCTTATTATTTTTTTAAGAAGAAAAGCTAAATAAAACGTTTTTTAAATATAAATATATTTAAGTTTTATATAAATCTTA